>OX246740.1:53338137-53635637 GCA_945910005.1 Isoperla grammatica
AGAATAGCATGAGTGCAGAGAAGATATTAAAACACTCCACCGTAATTTCATGCTCATACTCCGTATTTTTGTTACGTACAGTCTCCTTTCTTAATTACTGTTTTTTTTTTTTTTAGAGATATTAAGTAAATGCGAGTGCAACCATTGCCACAGAATGTCAAGCAGAAGGTCCGCCTAACGGGGGTTAGTGTAACCCACATACATTTAACAAGCCGTTACCCACGAGAATGTAGATTGCCAGACGAATGTATGTATAAGATAAATTCACGAGTAGAAAATATAAATAGGGCAATGAACGGCAATAACTATATCAACTTCCTATATTAGGACACATTGATGATTTTAACCAATTCTGGCCAAAGTTTTATAAATAAATACTCGGCCGTTAAGTAATTTTTTGAGACGAACTAAACTTTAAAATACGATTCACTTTGTTGGTACAAACTCTGAGGTATAGCATCGTTTCAATTTCAATTTCAATTTTTTATTCAATAATTCCACATGATACATAACAGAATGGTTATTGGACGATTTGTACATTGATATTAATATCTACGGACAGAAGTTATGTCTTGAGAGTCCGTAGACAAATATCTGGTGTGCGGATTATTGAATACTGTGAGTTATATAACTAAGTGGTAACTTAAATGTAAACTATAAAACTATTATATTATAATATTTTATATCTAGTAACGATTACGAATAGGATGAGGTTTCATGAAGAGACGATGTTGGGGACGGTTTATTATTGTTTTTTACCGGAAGTGTCTGTATTTATTATTTATATATTCAGCCATTATTAAGAATGTTATCTTATTAGAGGATTAAAATAATATGATTATGTAGTATGAATGCGGTTGTTAATGCTTTCTAGGTTGTAGGGTAACAATGTCTTCAATTTCTTGAATTGTTTTATCTGACAACCATAAGATTATCATTTTCGTGAATGTCGATTTTGACTTTTTTTCGGTGATTGCCGCTGGAAGCAGATTAAATATTTTGGGTCCTAGATATAGATAATGTTTTTGTGCAAATCCTTTGGTGACCCTGGGTATATTAAGTTTGTTATTTGTTTTGTTACGTGTTTGTATTGTGTGAGGGATTGTTGGATGTTTCATGTAATTCTTATAGACGTAAGTGAGAGTAGATTTAATGTATAGTTTTCTTATTGACAGAACCTTTGCTTCAAGGAATACTAGGTGGGTTGGGTATAGAAAGTGCTTGTGTAGTAATATTTTTAGTATATGTTTTTGTGTAGTGTTAAGTAGTGTTAGATGTGTAAGGCAAGCGCCCCCCCAGCTGGTAAGTCCGTGTTGTATCAGTGATTGTGTGAATGCAAAGTAGACTGAGCGCAGTGTTGAGAAACTGAGAACATTTCTTAGCGAGTAATATTTGTAGAGGGAGTTTCGGAGTTTTTTAGTTAATTCGTTAATATGTCGGTCCCATCTAAGATGTTGGTCTATTATAACGCCTAGGTACTTTGCTTCGTATACCTTTGTAAGTGTGTGGCAGTCACAGTCAGAACGGTCTAGGGTGCATGTTTGTTGATGAATCTTTAAGTATAAGTTCTTGGGTTGGTCGTTAATGCGTGGGGAAAATGTCATATAATTTGTTTTAGTTACGTTAAGGGTGAGTAGGTTCATGTCTAAGGTTGATTTAATATGTTTCATTTCTCTCTCGGCTACTTCATGGACTTCTTCCCATGTGGATCCTTCAAAAATCAAAGCGGTGTCATCAGCAAAACAGACAATCTTTCCATTAATTTCCGAGCAACAAAGGTTATTTATGTAGATGAGGAAGAGTAGTGGTCCTAAAGTTGTGCCTTGTGGCACGCCAAATTTTATATTCCTACCTTTACTAAGAGTGTTATCAATACGGACAAACTGTTCCCTTCCTGCTAAATAGCTTTTAATAAGGTCAAGAGCTAGTCCTCTTATTCCATATTGCTCAAGTTTTTGTATTAGAATTTGGTGGGATACCGTGTCAAATGCTTTTGCAAGGTCTAAGTATATTACAAGTGCTTTTTTGTTCTTGTCTAGTATTTTTATTATTTCACTTGTTAGGTTTAGAATTGCGTCCTCCGTGCCAATGTGGTTGCGGAAACCAAACTGGTTGGGAGATAATATTTTATGAGTTTCAAGGAAATTGTACAATCTATTTTTGATGCATTTTTCCATTATTTTTGCAAGGTTGCTAATAAGTGATATTGGCCTATAGTTATTTACCGACATTGGATCTCCTTTTTTATATATCGGTACGATGACCGCGTTTTTGAAAGCGTCTGGGAAGGTACCTGCAGTAAAACTTAAGTTTATAATATGTTTTAGGGGCTTTATAATATAAATGTCAACTGCTTGTATTGTTGAAGCACTAATTTGGTCTATTCCAGGTGCTGCATTACTTTTTAATTCTTGGATACAATTCACAATTTCGGTGTCACTTACAGGATTTAAATACATCGTGTTTTGTATCTGTATATTATTACTACTGTTTGTAGCATTTGCGCGTTGTTGGGGGTCAGATTTGGAAGTTATTTCCTCCGCCATTTGCTTGCCTATATCTGTGAAAAAGTCCACAAAGGTGTTAGCTACTGCATTTGGATCGTCTTTAGTTTGAACCACACCATGATCAGTGTTAATTCGCTTGATTTGAGCCTTTCCGCTTGGTTTATTGGTTATGTCATTTATAATACTCCATACTTTTCTTATGCTTTTTGCTTCTGATATTTGGTTCTTATAAAATTGGTTTTTTGTTTCTTTTAACAGGTAGCCTAAATGATTACGATACTGTTTATACTTATTCTTTATTTCTACGTTTTCTGGATGTTTGAGGGATTGTTTACTAAGTTTGTCTCTTGTTTTGATTGATTTAATTAGGCCGGCAGTGATCCATGGCTTGATTTTTTTAAATTTATTTGTTTCCACCTTCTGACTTGTCGCTGATATTATGTGAGAGCTAAGGGTTTGTATAAAGTTATTAGTGGCTGTGTTTACGTTGTCATGGTTTATTACATTATTCCAATTTTCACTACTTAAGGATTTAATTAGTTTTTTATGATTCACCCTCTTCTTAACTTGTTGTATGGTCTTTGATGGATTGCTATTACCGGTATTACTGGTTTTATTATTGGAAGCATTGTTGGGGGTCCAGCCAAGCATGATTGGGTAGTGGTCTGTTATGTGCGTCTCGAGTATAGCAGAAATGTAGTTTTCTTGTTTCGATCTAATAAATATGTGATCTATGCACGTACTGGAGTGTTGTGTGATCCTTGTTGGCTGATTAATGACTGGTAAATATCCGCTGGCCAACATAATGTTTAGGTATTCAGCTGATTCTTTGTTTTTTATTTTGCTTTCTCCAATGTTGATATTTGTGTCACCAATCACTAGATTATATTTGCACTTCATTTCTCCAATTACCTGCCCTATTTCATCGATAAAAGATTTTGTATTTCCTGTTGGTGATCTGTAGAGTGCTAAGATAGAATACGTGTCTGTTTCGGTAGCAAGTTCGATAAGTAAGTTGTTAGATGAAGTTAAGCTCTTGACAGTTTCTATTTTGTAAGATTCAAAGCTAGCTTTGTTTATTAAGATTGTTATGCCATCATGAGTAGTTATTTTGTTTAATTGGTGAAAGGTTTCGTAACCGCTAATATCGTACTGGTTTGTAGCGCGTAAGAGTTGGGTTTCAGTCAGAATAATCATGTCAAATGTTGTTTTTGTTGTTTTTGTTGCTTAAAAAATCATAGGAGCATTCTAACTCAATACACTTGAAACTTTCAAACATTTCAAACTTTTTAAATAAAATGATATCCACTATCGAATGATTGTAAAAAGTTGTCAAGTTTTTTCATTCGATGTTAGAAGTGTGCCCTGAATCTTCAAAGAGTGCGTCAGTGCCTGTCCCTTGTGACTATATATAATAGCGGATTTGTAACAGAGGACAATTTTAGACTCCTACAAGTAAAGATAGAGAGAGACAATGCGTTGATAACAAGATAGTAAGATAACTGTGTGTGGAAGCACACACTAATTCCTAGCTAGAAAAAGTTTGATGACGCACAATGGCAGTTGTATCATTGAGTTTGTTCACTAATAAACTCAATGGTTGTATTCCCCCCCCCCCCCCCCCCCCTATCTAGTATTTAGTATGCAGGATCCTTGTGGTGGTCACCCAATGTGCATTGAAAAGCAGACAAGAAAATTGCTTTTCTCACTCAGAAGAAAAAAACAAAGCAATAGTTATGTTGTGGTATATTATTGAATTTTGTAATATAATCACACAATCATACCTAGTTTGGAATTGCCAATTAAAAAGTAGCTCAACTAGACCGACCTATAGTTGACCGAGTTCTAAAATATGATCGGAGAATAATTGGGGTAATTATTCATGAGTCACGTAAAAACGCGAATCAGAACCAATCGAGAGCTTGTGGACGGACACCCAAGAGCGATGGTGACCCTAAATCCCCCCCGAGAAGAGCGGCTTGTGGACGGACACCCAAGAGCGTTGGTGACCCTTAACTCTGAGAGGAGCGGCTTGTGGAGGACACCTTAGAGTGTTGGTGACCCTTAACCCCCCCCCCCCCCCCCCCCGAGAGGAGGGCTTGTCGCGGTGAAAGTGACTTCCAGAGAATTACAGATGATGGACACAGCGGGTGTTCCATCACACTGCGCTGGCTTCAAGTCAGATTTCAATAGAGTACATTTAAGAAGCAATGTATAAAAGATGGAAATTAATCAAATTATCGTCATTGGGTCAAGGAATTTAAGTGGGCTAAAGTCTACTTGCGGTATCGGGGCGGGGGACGGACTCCCTTGATTTAAAACAACATGCCATCACGTACATGGGTCTAGTTGGGTGGAGGAACCTTCCGTTCCGGTTAAAAGTTACACCGCGACACACTACTCTCATTGTATCTATCCATCCATCCACCACGAGGTTAATCGAGACGAGTGAATATAGTAACATCAGTCAATCACGAAGGAAAGTGAATAAATTAAACAAAAGTGTAAGTCGGTTAGGAATGGATATTCTCTTTACTTAGGGATGGCGTGTACTTTGTGTCTAAGGGTAGTTCTAGCATTCAGTATAAACTAAAGGGGTCTAGATTATATATCGGGACTCGTTATCAATCATATTCATAGTTATTAAAATATGCGAGTTCGTCTCGTGTCCCTTCTGTCTAGTAGTTCATTCATTCATTCATTCCTTGATTCAACAAGTGTTTCCACCCCCCGCCCTTACCTTGCAGGTAGTCGCGCACCGAGGGCATCGCGCCGACGGCGCACCTCGTGTACTCGCCGTCGTCACCGTCGTGACGGTGGTGCCCGGAGACGTTGGGCGTCGCGACGCTTCCCCCCAGCACGAGATCGACGTCACCGCCATCGTCGTCACCGCTCGCGTTGTACCTGAGCGAGTCCATGTCGACCAACAACCAACCACGAGGAAGATGCGCCGCAGAGTGACGCGGTCGGTCTCCGAGTATCAGGCGACGAGGAAAGCAGAGGAGGTCGTCTGTGTTCTTCTTCTTCGGCGACGACCTTGTGTGTTGAGTGCGTTTGCACCGGCGGAGAGAGATTTTTTTGCGGCGCGCACCGTTCTTCGCACTTCCGTATTATTACGTTACGTTCACTGGATCACTTGCACTTTCTCACTTAAAATGTTCGCGCGCTTTAAAACACTGTTTGGGTCTCTAAGTTCCCGATCACTTATATTAATTAATTATATGATACAATGAAGACAGACAGATAGATGTACCCTCGAAGGCGATAATCTGGAAAAAGACAAAACACAACAGTTTAGATGGGGTTTGTGATGATTGAGAGGGGATATTCTTAGTTTGGTATAGTTTGTAGCTTCACCCCCTAGTTATGTGACCACCATCCGTCGTCACAAATATTACTGATTAGTGATTGTTATAAATAATGAAACGAATAAATATATGATTGTCGGATTGTCACGGAGGTAAGGGGTGGTCACATAGCGATGGGGGGGGGGGAGGGGGGGCGTCAAACTAATGAAATCTCAAGTCTAGCATCCCGACGGCGCTGTTCTGGAAAATACAAAATAGATGGGGGAGCAACAAGTGACGCCATGGCACATGTGTGACAGTGTATCATGGGATGCCCCAACACCGTGGATAAGCTGTTTTATCTGTACGGTGGAATTAATTGAGCAATTATTATATAAATGTTTGATAGGGCTTATCAGTGGAAATCTGCGTACACGCACACACTTTCCCTGGCCGTCACGAACGAACTATATGCACGTTGGATGTTCAAAAACTCCTATTTTTTACCGGTTGACGTCCTAAATACATAGCTGGTCAACATTTTACCTGGCAATGTACGCAAAGAACTCTGCCAAAATACGTTTTACATGTTGACGTTACGAAACTCCACCGACAAACGTCCAACTGCTGACGCTCAGAACTTGTAGCAAAAAATGTGTTTATCTGTGATCAAACATTAAAGCTGCGGTATAATTAAACATTTCCCTGTCAATGTCCACTAGCTCTGCCATCACGTATTTAACTGTCAATGTCCACTAGCTCTGCCATCACGTATTTAACTGTCAATGTCCACCAGCTCTGCCATCACGTATTTTACTGTCAATGTCCACCAGCTCTGCCATCACGTATTTAACTGTCAATGTCCACTAGCTCTGCCATCACGTATTTACCTGTCAATGTCCACTAGCTCTGTCATCACGTATTTACCTGTCAATGTCCACTAGCTCTGCCAGCACGTATTTACTTGTCAATGTCCACTAGCTCTGCCATCACGTATTGAGCTATCAATGTCCACTAGCTCTGCCAGCACGTATTACTTGTCAATGTCCACTAGCTCTGCCACCACGTATTTAACTATCAATGTCCACTAGCTCTGCCAGCACGTATTACTTGTCAATGTCCACTAGCTCTGCCAGCACGTATTACTTGTCAATGTCCACTAGCTTTGCCATCACGTATTGAGCTATCAATGTCCACTAGCTCTGCCAGCACGTATTACTTGTCAATGTCCACTAGCTTTGCCATCACGTATTGAGCTATCAATGTCCACTAGCTCTGCCAGCACGTATTACTTGTCAATGTCCACTAGCTTTGCCATCACGTATTGAGCTATCAATGTCCACTAGCTCTGCCAGCACGTATTTACCTGTCAATGTCCACTAGTCTGCCAGTAATTGCCTATCAAATCAATGTCCAATAGCTCTGCCAGCAGGTAGTTACCTGTTGAATGTGTAACAGTTCTTGACCAGCCAGCAGCTACCAAGTATAATAGCTACACTAACCAACGTGTGACCAGCGTGTTCGGTAACTCACCGCGAGCAGACTCCCTCAGCCGTGCGTCACCATAGTTCCAACCAACGAGAGCAACAGCTGCTACTCTGGCAAGCCCAGAGGATATTCTGAACCGATTCCACTTTTACTTTACTTCCATTCCCCGACGAGATAAGGAGTGGGGTGGGAGTGAAGGAAGGAAGGGGCGGAGAGGAGAGGGGACCGATTGTCACGGCTATCTAATCAATACGTTGGTTTGTTAGGTGGGCGAGATAAAGGTCTCTCGGACGTTTATCTTTAGGAGACAGAGAGGGAGATAGAGATAGAGATAGAGAGAGAGAGAGAGAGAGAGAGAGAGAGAGAGAGAGAGAGAGAGAGATAGAGATAGAGCGATGCATTCGATTGTTACTCACACTGTACCGAGAACATTGTTATCTATACAACAATGGATAATCATTCGTTTGACGAATAACCACATGGGCGATCGGGGTCATACAATTTTTTTTATCTATATTCGTATATTATTATCGCGGTAATCTCAATTTTAAAGTACTGCGCGCACTAGAGACTAGACAACAATAAAAAATGTAAAATTAGGAATCGTCATCAATGAGTAATTAAAAATATAGGACTCAATTCCAAAAATAGCCATGTTGCCGTGTTTTGTTTCGGTCAAACATTGAATGTGCACCTAGAAAAGAAAGATACAGCAATGGAGTTGCCTAGCAACACATTGTTTGTCTGCGTGTTATGTCACAACCTCCTCAATTGGGTCTTGTGCTAACGACGCAATAAAAAAAAAAAAAAAAATACAAAAATTGCGTCGTTTTATAATTATTTTAATTGACAAGGAACAGTGTATAGTCCTATATTTTTAACTACACATACGTTACCTGTTCTACTAAGTTTCCGTTTTTAATACGTCATCAATGAATCTTAAAGTGGTTGTGGTGCAGATTCAAAGCGTACGCACATCGGGATTTGGGTTTGAATCCCGCATAAAGCATGAGTTTTTAGTAACTTGTCCTTTTTGTGTAACTGTCCCTGTCATTTCGCAACCCCTATCCAGTAACTGTCCTCTATCCATGACCCCCCTCATCGTCTCGAATAGCACGATAATTAATTTAACTTTTCGTAGGAATACCCGTTATAGAGTGCACACCAGCTTTACCTGATGTGCCCCTCTTCAGGAGACTAACTAGGTTATTAGGGTGTTTAGATAGTTGGGAAGGAATGTCCGAGGGCTGTTAGTAGGACTCGATCCCAGCATTCGCCTTTACGACTGAGGAAAACCTTGGCAAAAAACCTTCAGTCAGGACTGCCGGTGGCCGGATTCGAACCGGCAACCTCCCGAATTCGAGTCTAGCGTCTTACCGCTGAGCTACCTCTATCGGTAATAGCATGATACCAATTTAATAGACATCCGTATTTATTTAGCAACAAGCAACTCATCATCTGGATTATCTGTTATATTACTTGTTATACTTTGTAATTCTTTTAATATCGTTCTATGTCCAACTGAGCGATCACGTGCTATTGTTTGGTCCGGGTGCGCATGAGCGGAGAAATGGCGCATGGACCAGCGTGGACGGCTAACACCATGGCTGGCATTGACACCTAGGCCGCGCTCAAGACGTCTTTTAGCCGGGCCCGCTACACATTCGGTTGGTGAGACCTCGACAAGATTATAGGCCAAGACTAGTTTGTCGCTAAATCAAAACAAAATAATACATGCATGTGTGCACTTAGGTCCTTGACACGCTTCGAGGCGGGTTTTATTGGTAGATTGGTGCAGATCGGCAATTATTAAACACTCGGAAACTGTTTAAAAAACTGTTTATTTTGTAGACGAAACATGTGAGACCGCTCTACATTCGTTGGCATCGAGGCTAATCGTCAGTATTGCCTAAAAATACGCGAGATGAACACGTAAACTTGACATTTCTACTGTATAAGAAATGTGGCTACCACCATGAACTAACCTTTCTAATTTGCGTTTTGTTTTTGTTTTGACGGTTTTTAAGCGAATACGAAGGACAAGTTATACAACGGGATTCAAACCCACGTACATCGTACCACACGGAGATCTTGTAAAGGTTCGCAAGTCAGAAGGCGTATACGTATATAATTTATTCTGGTGTTTTATTTACGATGGTAAGGAAGGGGAACGGAGGGTTTTTTCAATCAAGTCTTCAGAACATTGATGATAAAAGCGAACGGTCACCGGAAAAGTATAAGAAAACAAAATGCAAATATAGGTTGGCAGGCAAGAACAAAACAAAAACCCGTTTTCCAGGTATTTAACCGCGCTTTCCGCAACATTGAATTTCATTGCATTACATTACATTTGTTTCTTTCCTAGAGCGGATAAAATTACTCAATGTAGAGTGTTTTCCCCGACCAAAGATGAATCATTCAACTTCGTCGTCAAGGACAAAACCTAATCAACCTTCCTGGAAGACAACTTTCCTCCGTCTCTGCGGGCCGGGTCCAACAACAACACGGCCTAGGTATGAGGTTACGGGGTTGACGGGATCAAGACGTTTGAGAGGTAGTGTTGAAGAGAGGACACTACAGAAGTTCGAGGGCGGTCGCGCCACGGGGGACAGAGAACCACAGGGTCGGCGACGACGACGACAATAACAACGGCGACGACGACAACAACAACAACAACAACAACAACAACAACAACAACAACAACAACGACAACAACAACAACAACAACAACAACGACGACGACGACGACGACGACGACGACGGAGAGAAGAGAGGCCGCGACAAAGGTCCGAGGACGCCGCCGCGGAAGACAAAGACAGGGTCGCCGACACCGGGGTATACTTCCAGGTGCGAGAGCGCGCGGTTATAGCCCGGGTACACGCGTCCTCGCATCGCACCAGGGCCCGCCTGGGACACCGAGGACGGACATCGATAACCGCGCGAAAATATGTTGTCTTCGGCTCAACCAATACTTTTCACAGCATTGGGCAACACTGTGAACTTGATCAACCGATCTCAAGACTACGAAACAGTGTTTCCCTAAATTAATTGACTGGAATGAACAATTCAGTTCAATTTATTGTGTTTTACCCGATCCATGACAGGACAGGATGGCCAGCGTAGGGTTATGGCCGGGCAAGCCCCCTGATTATTTGGACACCGTTCGGTCATATTACGTCGGCCCCTTTGTCGCATCTTACGAGATGCAGAGGTAACTACCCTGGACCAATACTACCCCGGGGCCAAACGGGGGAGATTGAGGGGGAGATTGAATTGATAGAGAATTAAAAAATAAAGAACGACGAATGATGAACTCAAGTTTTATACGATGGGGCACATCTTATATACGGTTTCAGCACAATATGGCGACAAACAACTAACTTGTAAAACATTTCTCTGGGAGGGGGAAAACAACGACGCAGTCAGATTCCTTTACACCGAAGGAAGGCCCAACATTGCGTAGGTTTACCTACTTATATCTACCTACGATTTACTTACTACTTGTATGCGTAATTGAACGGGTCTGGGGCGCCGCCCCAGGTAAGAAATCTCGTCGGCCTTGACATCGTTAACGCGTACGTAATGATATTCGTACTTTGGACAGAGACAAATATAAATACTAAGTGTGAATGTTTCCGCACTATTAAAACACGGGCCCGAATGTCACGCGTGGGGGGGCGAGGGGGGGGGGGCGATAACCTTCCTCGGTATACGGACGGACACAACAGCGCGCGGGGGGCGTCATAAAACGATATCTGATAAGGAAATAACGGGTTTCCGGGAAGGTATTATGTTATTATAACATAATATACAGATACAATGTTGCGTTCACGACGTTTACACAATTTTATTCAAGTGTTACCTAAAAACACGCAAGGTTAAAAATTCAATGGGACTTGTCAATAACATAACATTTCCGTATTTTATGAGAGCGTGTACACGCCTCTGTTATAATATGCCCTCTCCTTCATATCTTACAAGTTTATTTCTAATCGAGTATTTTTTTTTTTTTTTTTTTTTTTTTACTATTTACTGATTAAACATTAAACTAATTATTTGAATAGGTAGTGTATTCGATGCAAGACTTTCTTGTTTACAAAAATATTACACCAGACAAAATGACGAGAGTTTGATTGTTGAACTGCTTTACGTCTCTACTATTATTGCAGTACTATTCGAGTACTATTGCTCTACTATTCGAGACGACGAGGGTGATAGATGAAGACGGAGAGTAAAAGAGTAAAAAAAAACACGAATTGAATAATGCGGGATTCGAACTCGCGTCCCTCGGACGGGGGCATACGCTAACCAACGATATGCGCACCGACCGATTGAGAAGCATCAAGAACAGAGAAAATGTGCACATCATGCATTGATGCACTTGTAAACACACAATATCTTCTCAACTACATAAGGTCGGTAAATACTATGAACAGTGGGGACAATTAAAGTGTCTCCATAGGGATAACTTGTAAATCTAATCAGGAATGATCTTTTCAATAGGGAATCGTCTGTTTCTAGAACAGATCGACCTTCACCCTGACTTTGTCGTTCACAACCGTCGTAAATCTATTCATGTACTATTATTGTATTATTGTATTTGATTTGGATTTACTCCTAATCACCCATTCACAACAATATCACAACAACAGATAACAGAGAGGCGAATTAACTTGTTTTTTACAGAACATACGACAATTGGCAAATTCGCGAATGTCATGGCCGCTATGTGTGCAGAGTGTTAATTGTTTGTACGGTTATTAATAAATAAGTTGACAAACGTAGTAGGATGAATGGACCAACAATCTTCTTTGCGCTGAGATAAACGTGATGTTCTGTTTATAAATCAATATACTATAATATTGATACGTCACTCGCCGACACAAACAAATCAAAGGAAGTAAATAAAAATAAAAAATAAATAAATTCATATTTAGAGTCTACCCGCTCAGTAACGAAGGTGCAGTGGGGGACTTTAATTTAAAGCGGCTAAACCAACCCTGTAGGCTTCGAACACCATCGACGAGTGAGCGATAACCAATAAAAAGATCGATATATTCTTTATCAACATATCTTCAGTTATAAGTTAAGTAATAAATAAAGCCGATAAATAATATAAAAGCAAAATGGTAAAAATGTCTGCAGCCAATTAGCTACTATTAACAGTGCAGATATTTTTGCGTCTAGTGACAACGAAAACTTACCTCGTGAGGCGCTAAGTATACCTATTTGTTTTGATCTCCTCTATATTAAACGTCCCGCGACGACGCGTTGTTTAACGACGCGTTCAACTGCAACGTCACGGCGTTCTGTTGCCCGATATACATATATAGCCCGACTGTCCTGTGTACACCAACACACACACACTCGTGCGAGGGAGGGTCTTGCGCCCGGGGTGGCTTCCGCGTACTGAATAATGTATATCACGTGACGCGCTCAGCTGTGAGGGGGATGTTACTAGAGAACTGCCCCCCCCCCCCCCTCCACCACCTAACTAACTTCCTAAACCACGTCATTCCATAAAGCCGATGGATGGTCCCTTTGGTACTTTTCGACAGGAGTAGGCTACGTCCCGGTCCGGTACCAGGCTTACCCTTCGCCTTTCCTCATCATCATATTATATTATAGTCTATTAAATTTGCACTAGTGGTATAACTCGGTCATGTAACAAGTATAGAATACATACATACATACATACATACATACATACATACATACATACATACATACATACATACATACATACCATACATATATACCTATTTTCAAGTTAACTTACTTCATGTTCAAAACAAATATACCTTAATAGCATCTCCTAGCGTAAACCAAAACTATATTACTAACAACATTGTAAAGAGAAAATATACAATAGATAATTCTTCTAATAGATGATTCTGGTCCTGGGGTTTGTAGATGAAGATCTTTCCTATATTTACATACATTAGTATAACATTGATATTGACGGGTACTTCTCCGTTGTTTTTCGAGGCCGATATAATATCAAAAGCCCCCCCCCCCCCCCCCCCACCAACACCAACAAGCGCAGCGCCACATGTATATTAATATTATAAAGTCAAGCTCTTCGGCATAGTATATTGTATGTTAATTACTCTAGTAGCACATGAATGTACAGGTGAGGCGTACAGCCACAACACTTGCTCCTCTATTCAACAAGTGGGAAGATAAGACAAGACACCTTTAGCCGTACTGAGATGACGCACGAGGTGGTGTTACGGCCTCGAAGCGACCTCCCGAAATGTGGATTACTCTGAAATTATCGCGCGCCGCGAACAGATGCGAACATTGACCTTATTCACGACACCAATCATGCACCACTTGCGCATGCGCATTCGTTATACGTTATTGAGACGTCACCTAAATGTTTTAATAATTTACATATACATACATTCTAATTATTAGAATGTGGCATAACATATAGCGGCGTTACAATCGACGGCAGAGCAGCTTTAGTGAATGTTGTGTTTTAGGAGGCATAATTGCCGCCTAAATGAAGTAACACGCCTCCCCCCCCCCCCCCCTCAAACCATTTTCAAAACTAATCTAGGACCCTCAGACCACTGTCCTCTAAATCTTTAATACACAACAATAAAAACTAGTTTTAAAATGTTTATGGCATGGTCCGTTTCTTTATTGTTTTCATTGAAGATTTAGAGAACCTGATTCACTCTATATAAGGGTCCTGGATCAATTTTGAAAATGGTCCATTGAATTTGGATGTACACAACAGTTGGTCCTTATATTATGACGTCGGGGGATGATTGAAGGAAAAGGGTAAGTACGAGAACTGATAACCAATCAGCAATCACACAAGAACCTTATTTCGTCACCTCTAACGACCGATAGGGTAACAATGGGTCAAGATGCATCTCATATACTGTATTACATAGCTGTAATACCAGTTAGTAACATTAGGGGTGTTAGGCAATACCAGACATGATAAGTGCGACTGAAGAAGACATTAATCGCAAGGCTGATGTAAATAAAACAAACACTACTTGATTGAATGGAATGGTGACAACCGCACGGGAAACCACACGATCCTCGTCAATCAGTGACACTTTCCCCTACCACACCACAGCACACCTCGCATTTCATTATAATATTGACAAAAAGAAACAGAGAGAAACTGTGACGCAAGTCGGGCTCTCGCGAGCGTTATTATGGGGGTCGGGGCCACCGTGTTGGTGTTACTTCCTAGAGAGCTCCTCGCTCACGCACTCACACGGACAGATCGCGGGAACTCTGTACGGGCGGCAATAAGGGCCATCACGACGATGACGACCACCAGCAAGGAAAGAGTGATGCCGGGTCCAGCGCCCTGATTCTGAATAAGTGACGATACGTTTATCACCGGTTTCAGTTGTTAGAAGAAGGCGATGAGCCAATCACCACGTTGCGTTCACCTTCAGTAACGACCAAAACCGCTGATAAAATGTATCGTCGCCCATACAGAATCGCCCTTCAGAACGTCAAATGTATACCCCCCCCCCCCCCCCCCCACTTGAACGCGAAACAATCAGATTGAAACTGATGGATCTGAAGCACAGACGTATGTATTAAATAGTAACATTCAACTTCTGCGTTCGACGTCCTGCGCTTGGCGACGACGGTACATAGAATTTGATGTATGTATGTAATATGTATGTATGTACACGTTTACCGCCCTTCACTCAAACTAACCAACATATAGTAATTACAGTAAAATAATATTAAAACGTTTTGATAAAGGTCACTTTGATTGATGTGAGATGGTATTTTCCAGTAAATAAACAAGATGTTGAGCGTCTAAACAGTAAAGTCGGCGTAGTAGTAAATCGAGTTTCCCGCGCGTTCTAGGTTCGAAACCTGGAAGGGACATTTATCCCATCATATCGTTTCAATTAGCAAGATCTCCGTTTTATGTGACTATCGATCGTGTTTGGTTGATTGAACGGCGCCGAAACGTCGACTTTCAATCAACGCTCTTCGACGTCCACGTGTCGGTAGCCCAGTATATAACACAACACTATCAACCTGTTGATTGTTGTCTATACGCGCAGTCAACATCTATACCTACCTACCTCGCTGGCAAGGAATATTTACGATAGAAAGTTTATTCTACTTTGTTAACACATTCATTCTCGCCAATAAAAATACAACAACATTTCCGAGCCTAACTAAACTAGAAACGTTTACTTTTCACAGAATACCGTTGCGGTTGTTATTGGGAATACCGCCGATCTGCTGCTAACCAATCGGCAATCACACAAGCTGTGACGTAACAGATCGAGGAACTAACTAGTTTCGAGGAAGAATCTGAGGAAACGATGCCGACAGGGAAACAGCGCAGCTTTCTATAATATTCTAACGTTTACGCGGGCGCGTGATGGGTTGGTACTTGATGTATAGTTTCGTAATTAACTGACGAGTGGATTCCATTATGTGATGTAACCTCGCCGGACAGACCACGGTAAACTATGATGGGACAGATTGTCAAGAGGGGCCTTGGAGCCAACCCAACGCAAATATACATGTAAGTAAATGTTAAGTACATGTGTTTGTTTGTCTGCCTCACGTAACTTTGTCAATTTTAATTTGGGACTGTGGTGGTGATCATTCTTGCTTTATTCACGTCTTGATTATTGCAGTCGTGTTACTTGAGAAGGTGAGGGGAATAAATGAAATTTAATCAAAGATTATGGAGAGTATTTTTTTTTTTGGTACAATTACAAAAAAGTCCATATATTTTAGGCGGGATTTGAACCCTTGTTCCTATAGGTGGCGTGCATACGCCTAGGACCTGCTTCCCCTACCCCCCCCCCCCCCCCCCCATCTGTGACCGGGGTATAATTTCAGGGTGGCACTGCCAGTCGTAAGAGGTGACTAAGTGAGGTCCTCCAGTTTCCCGTTTCCACTCATCAACGCTTTTAATCAATTTTCCCTCCTACTTGACCCTTTCCTCTAATCTCCTCTGACGTCAACATATTACCTAGTTGCAGAGTCAACCCCATCTACGACCCCCCCCCCCATATCACAATCACATAGCACACACCTCCCGACATTGCTATCTTGATCACTCACATAACTAAACTATAAGGGATCAACGTGTTCAACTGTTCATACTTTCTCTCAAAGGACTTACTTGTTCGCCTTTGGAACAAAATCGATTACATGTATAAATACAAATTTTAATATACGTAATTGGCTACTTACCTGTTTTTTTTTTGGGGGGGGGGAGGGGGGGGGAATTCTTCACTTTTGTTTCACAATAGTTTACACAATTCTTCACGAACGAGCGAGTATTAAAGGTGAAGAGAATAAAACTGCCAATTTGGTTATCAGTCAAGACATCGGGGAGCAAATAATACGGCAATGATACAGCGAGTGTACAATAACTGCTTTGCCACCTCTTCCTTTTAAGGGGTCACACACCTTCATCAGAGTATTACAGAGTATTTCATATAATAAGTACAGTACTAGATATACTATGTATACTTGAATAGTTCACAAACAAATATCAATTTAATAAAAGTTATTCTGTAGCCCCATAGTGGAAAAATGCACTGGTCCGAATCCCAGTCAGATAACCGGTATGATTTTTTATGACGAACAAAACCAATCACATTGTAAAGAAGGAACTACGTACATACTTGGAAACCCGGGCACCATGGAAACGAGAGAAAGACCCACTACGTAGTACAAACTAGTGATCCTACAGTTGTGGTTCAAACACAACAGCTGGCCGTCTTTACCCGATTACAATCTGGTAACTATTTTAATACTGTAGTAGCTTTAAGTCTTGCCACAAGGTTGCTCGCCACATCAAATTTGGGGAGACAAACTCACCAGTAGTAATTGTATTGTACACAATGTTATAAGAAAAGATAAAGCTAGCTAGGCCACTTACATCCTCGTCATCATAGGTTAGAGCTCGTGAAAAAAAGCCCTGAGATTGTAGGCAAGAAGATGTATGATGTTTCACAATCATATGTTGAATAAATAAATAAATAAATAAATAAATAAATAAATAAATAAATAAATAAATAAATAAATAAATAAATAAATAAATAAATGATTATTATTGTTATTTTTGTTTTTAACAACTTGATGTACACAATTTTGAAGTTGACTGTACCATTGGTTGGCTGTTGGTTGGGCCATATTTGTATAATGTTACCGACAATGTATGGGGAACTGTACCCGAAACATTGTACGCAGTAATATTCCATAAATCCGGATCTGAATCTCTGAGTTGGGGCGCACACACTGGTTGGTCAAGAATTCGTCACTCGTCTACAAAGCCAGACTCGCTAAGATATAATGAAAGGCCTGTCTATAGCATACCGTAGAAGTGGATACATTTTGCCTTTAGCTCTAAGACAAACACTGTCCCACAAGTTTCACTAACACATTGATGTAAGACATAAGAAAGGATGGACACATGATGAGGAAAGAAGACTAGGAAGATCCACCACCGTAGGTATAATCACAGCAAACTACACATCGATTTTTGTTTTTGTATTAAATACTTAGGCCTAGAATAGAAAATAACATAAACAATTTAGCCCTATGTACAACAAATCTGCCTCGTCTCGTCATCATATTCCGAATGTAGTTGATTATACACTTGTAAAAACGCAAATCGACCTGCCTACCTGTTTCTTTGCTTCTTGGTAGACGGCAATTTATCAGTGCTGCCACCTAGAAAAGAGACAAGTTATTATTATCAACTACTACACTTGTTTTATAATCAAAACAGGGGGTACTACAACAAAATTAATAATCATGTTTCAGTGTACCAACACCTTCTGTCCTTTACTTATCAACACATTGGAACTCGGCTTTATTTACTTCTATTGTACTCCTAGTTTCAACTATCATACCTAACCGTATTGGCCTCCACGAATACTGCACATAAAAAACTTTTTTATAAAAACAATTATCTATGATATGATTATCAATGATGATCAAGTACGTAGCCTACTGCCCTATATTTAGATGAGCGATAGCGAATCTCTACATACAACTCGATCGGCGCTTTGTCTGTTAGTCTGTTCGTTCGTGCGCCAAATTTTGTTCGTCGCGCACAGGTGAAACGGCTTGACGGATTTGGCTGAAATTTTCGGTCAACACCCGTGACCACTAAACTCGATACTGTTAACATAATCAGCCAAATCCGTCAAGATGCCAACCTACAAAAAATTAATTACTGAAAAAAATACCCAATTTTGTTAAAATTGCTCTTCTGTCAACGCAGAGCGTTTTCCTAGTTTACAGTCACAAGATATAAGGAGTGTGTTAGTGCACGTGTACTCACAATCTCAGGACCTTGTCCTTGCCCCCGCTGGCGACCCTCAGTCCGTCCGGGGACCAGTCGACAGCGAACACTTGGTCGGCGTGACCGGGCAGATCCAGCTCCAGTTTACCCTTCTTGATGTTCCACACTGAAACAAACACGACAATAAAATAAACGTACATGTTTGGCTAGCTTTTTCTTTTTAAATCCAAAATTAGTTCTTTTGAAATCACATATCTGGTAACTTTTGTTACACGTTCGATGTTAAGCTGTGCATTCTTAAGACATTATGTACTACAAGAATGATTGAGCTAGGGAGAAGGACAGGAAGGAACCAACAGCTTACCTTGTAGTAGTTGCGGCCTTCGGAGTCTATAGAAACACAAAAGAGTAGAGTTCTATCGACTCCAAAGGCCGCAACTACTACTAGGTAAGCTGTTGGTTCCTTCCTGTCCTTCTCCCTAGCTCAATTACCTAGCCGTTAGGCAATCTAACACATTCACAGTACTACAAGAATGGTAATTTCGCGAATACAAATCATATGTACGCACCTTTGAGGGTGGAGTCAGCGCTGCCGCTCACGAGCAGTCGCGAGTCAGCCGACCACGCGATCTGGTAGACCGCCTGGACGTGCCCGCGTAGTGTCGTTATAAACCTGAGGACAACGGAGAGAGGTCACACCATCAGACTAGCGACGTTTACAGGCACGCACTACGGCGAGTGTTTTGGACGGTAAAACAACAACCTAGAATACGATTCTTTGCTACGATTTACTGTTCGAACCGGATTCAATTACTGACGGCTGACGCAGGGCGTGCGTGTCGAAAGAAAATGGCGAGGAAGGGACGGAAGGTGACCATTTCAAGAGTTGAGAACTGGGAGGTTGTGACAGTGCATGATTGTGGGAGGATAGGAAGAAGAAGTGAAATAACTTGGTTGCACAACCCAAGGTGACCCTGAAAAAGTACGAAATGGCGACGGACGTTGACTTACTTCCCAGTTCGCCCGTCCCAGAGTTTGACGGACTTGTCGAAGGACGCAGACGCCAGGATCCGTCCGTCTGGCGAGAACTTGACGTCGTTTACGAGTTGCTGGTGGCCGGTCATCCTCGCTGCGGACCAAGAACAAACAACATCGTGTTAGTATGCCGAGTTTCAAGATTATCACATCTGATCAGCACAGCTGGAAAGCGTCTCTTTATTCTTTAAATAGGGGAATAAAAATGACAGCCATTTTCTTCTGAGTGACCAAATGCAAGCATAGGAAAAGAAGATTTCTTAATTTTTTTATTTTCAATTTGTTACTTTTATCTTTATTCATCAGCTTATCACACTTTGAAGTGAGCTACTGGATCACGGTGCCATACTCGACCACTCAATCCCTATACTCCGATCAGCCTTGAGAAACACAGTGGATGAATGAAGTCGGACCCTATTGTTCACGCTAGAAGCGCCCATAAAAAGAATGATGATGGCGTTTTCCGACTTCCGTAGGCCAATGTTTTCATGATTTCTGTAAACCTTCCTTTTATGGCCGCTTCTAGCGTGAACAATAGGGTTCGACTTCATTCATCCACTGTTTCTCAAGGCTGGGCGGAGTATAGTACTGATGGCTGCGATAGGAGCCTACCGGCCACGTTAGTTAGTTCTGTTCGGGAAACGGAAACCAACAGCTTACCCGAAACACACGTTTCAAGCGAGCCGTTGATTACCTCTCCCCAAACTACACAACCGAGCAACCCTCGGCAATGTCACACAAATCGTAATCGCTCGCAAGTCGTCTAGGAGGTAAGCTGCGGGTCGCACTCACCGACAGACTTCTTGGACTTCTCCGGCTCCCACAGGTAGAGCGTGAAGTCGTCCGAGCCGGACACGAGTCTCTCCTCCCCCTCGGCGCAGACGGCGCGGTACCTGTTGAGCGCGACGGTGCGTGGGGACTCCCCCTCCCTCGCGGGCGCGACGGGATCGAAGGCGCCCGTACGCAGGACGTGGTCCGTGCTGAGCGCAAGCGTGTTCACCCAGTGGGCGTGGCCGTCCAGGCTGCGGCAGAGAACGCCCTGCGGACAGACGGGAGCAAGCGTTTTAACGATCTATTGTGCAACCTCTCTTAAATGTTTTCTCCTGTAGGGAACTAGGCAAAATGTGTAGCTAAATTAACAGTTAGCTCTACATGTGAAGTTACTGTATTACACAAGCATGTCAATTTACAAAATATAACTAGGTAAAAATGTATTTATGGTATACATAATGTGAGGAAAGGATCCAACAGCTTACCTTCGTGTAAGATGACGACGGATTTGCGAGTTTGAAGTACACATAAAAAACAATACAAATATAACGAGACGTTTCGACCGAGGTCTTGTTCACTCGAGAGATTCTGATTCTTCTCTCGAGTGAACAAGACCTCGGTCGAAACGTCTCGTTATATTTGCTTTATGTTTTTTATGTGTACTTCAAACTCGCAAATCCGTCATCTTACACGAAGGTAAGCGGTTGGATCCTTTCCTCACATTATATACAATTCCAGCCAATTGGCACCTACAGTAAAACCCCTATCGATCGTTTTCCATGGTAGAGTACAAAAAACCGATGGATCGAGGAAAACGGTCAAAACGGGAAATTCAATAAAATGATGTAATAAGCCTAGTTAGGTAGCCTATATAAAAAAATCAAAAAAGGATTTTTCTAGGGTTTTTCATTTGAAATAATTAGTCACACAAGAATATACCAATTTAGTTATTTAATGGTGTTAATAAGTAGGTTAAATATGCACAATGAAGTTAAAATATGTAGGTGAAGTAAGTTAATTCAGACGGCTAAGCCTACCGTACGTTGTACTGTAGGCAACTATAAGCTACAGCTGGCCGCCACATTCGCGATGTGTCAGGCCCGCCTACTCTGCCACTCGGGCACACAGTGCAGACGACAGTGGAGGCCACGCCCTCCAACAGCTGGGCTGCGTACCAACTATGACTGGGAGTGACTGCAGTGACTGAGGTCCGTACCAGTTTGACTCGCAGTCAAGCTGCAGTCACTGCTTTTTGCGTACCAGTTCACCTCGCAGTTACCCCTCCAGTCACTGCGATGACTGGGCCGAAAAGACCCAGCTATCGCAGTCAAGGGGGGCGTGGCTAATAATTTTACCGCGAATTATGAATTTATAGACAATATTATATTGTTTAAATAGTAAGTGACATCACAACACCATATAATCTCATCTTAGAAGTCCCATAAGCGTTAAATTATTAATGTAATGTTGTAAGGTTAATTAACAGATGGCTAATGTTGCTTTTATGAATGACAATTTCTGCTGTTGTCTGCTTTCGCTGTGACTGTGACTGCAGCCCGTACCAGCTGCTGCGTTCACTGCGTTGACTGGGCTACCCCCACCACCAGTCGCAGCCACAGTGAACGCAGTCAAAGTTGGTACGCAGCCCTGGAGAAGTTGAGAAAGCTAACAAATCACTCTACGCACAGATAACTTATCTCCACGAGTCCACGGTTCGACGCACTCGACTTCATGCCTCAACTCAATAAAACAAAAATACAATCTCTTAGAAAACACGACACTAGAACATCACAATATTATTAGCAAAACACTCGCGCGTAAATGAAACACACTGCCATTTTAACTAAACACGGTCGGTGAACTCGGAAAGACTGAACTGGACTGAACAAACAAAGCCTGCAGCAACAGGTTGAAAGTGGAGGGAGGGGGTTGGCTAGCTGTTGTGAAGGCTCGAGCATTGTACAAACACAATGACTCAACGATGCGACGATGCTTGGGCGCGCTCCGGAGTGTGGGAGGGGGGGGGGGAGGAACCGGTCTATTCATTGGCGGTCTATTTATAGCCAGTCCGCTGTTGCCAGTTCAGTAGCGGGTGGAAGGAGATATCAGTGGTGGAACAGCACAGGCCACACATACTCGCTCGGTTGGTCGAAAACGATCCATTAGGGTAAATTGAACATTGAGAATGGCAACATTTTGAACGATACAGCGAGGAAAACGATCGATTGAGGAACGGTGGATGCGGGAAAATTTAACATTGTTTAAATGGGACTTTTACAAAAACTTTCTAAATATAGCGATCATGGCGGGAAAACGACCGATGCGGGAACGATCCATCGGGGTTTTACTGTACTTTCATAACCTAAAAATGTATTTAAGTAGGAAATGTATGTGACTTCCATTATGTACATGTGATGTCAAGTGTCAATTGTTGAAAGGGAGATTTTGGGAGATTTCAATCGTCTCCTTCCACCATTATTAAAATAAGACGTGCAACGTTTGTATTAAGAAACTCAAAGATGGAAGTTCTCTCTTTATATACTTATTCTAAAATTAAAACATCAGTTCCTACTCACATCTTTCGCCCGCCACACCTTGACGGTTCTGTCCTGCGAGGCCGTGTAGATCAGTCCACCGCCCCCCCACCTCACCGCCGTCACAGCCTGCATGTGTCCTGGTCAAGCAAACAACAGTACACACATTATAGGCTTGTATAGCAAAGCATTACATCTACAGTCCTCTCGCGTGCTTTGTTTGATTTTACATTTCCATTTGTCAGCAAATCAATAGAACTTTATTTCATGATGACTGGTAGGTATTGTTTTGTAGAACTTGGAATGGTAAGAAATGATGTGAAATCTTAAATTAAAAAATCAGTGTCATTCATACATATGCCATTCTTCCCCAAGCAATTTAAATCTGCAATTTACTCCCCATCCCAGAGGTACTGAAGGTAGTCTCAATGTCTAAATACAAAGTTCTTAGTGCGGGCCAAAACGAAATATTACTCGCCCAGGCAAGCAAGCAAGCAAGCAAGAGGTCGTTTCTTCCAACCTAAACCTTTAGTTCTACGAGTGCTCACCGGAGACGGAGAAGAGACACCGGGCTAGGAGGGCGTCCCACACCTTCACCTGAGAGTCCTTGCCGGCCGACACCAGCCAGCGGCAGTCTTCCGTCTCGCTGAGGTGGAGCGGCTGCCAGCAGAGGGCGGTGATCCACTGCTTGTGACCTGCGGAGATAAAGACAGTTGACTGCTTATTAGACGAAGCTCTGGTATTCTGAACTAGAGCCACAAAAAACTTATTACTCTGGTAAAGTAAATTTTAGCGGCATGAAGAGGGTGGAGAAAGAAGCGTGTCTCTACTGGTTGACCAGATCCAGCATGATGGCATAATAGCCAAATGTGGGCATTTGAGAAGAAGAAGAAGAAGACATCTATTCTATTCGTTTAGCATTCGTCATCTTACAACGAAAGTACTTAAGCTTGTTGGATCCTATCCCTACATACTGTTCCAGCCGATAACATAAGTTAGGCCTCCGCCTATACATATTAATTAACCTAAAAATTTAAGTAAATTCGCATTTGGCAGCATTGAGTATTCAACTAAGAGACCAGTAGGCCTAAACGACCTGAAAAACAAGAAAACAAAGAACTCGGGAGAGTCTAAACCATACACTAGGCTAGGCCTACTTAATAAATCTTCAGAACACACCCGACCTGACGTTTAAACAGATTCGAAAGGTACGGTTGTGGATGTTGGCTTACCAGTGAGACCAGAGTTGACTTGCAGCCCCGTCGCGGCATCCCAGATGAGGATTAGCCCGTTCTTGCAGCCGGACGCGATCCGCTTCCCGTCTGGAGACCACGAGATGCAGAGGACCCAGTGTTTGTGTCCTGGAGGAATAATACATACTTTGTAGCCTACTGAACTTCAAGCATACGTCAGGCACTGCACTAGGAAGGAGAAACTCTTTCGTTGATAGAACAGTGATGGAATGGAATCATCTGGACTAAAGGATGTGCTAGAACAAGCCACCAGAACAAGATTATGAGAGAAATAACCAGGGGGGAGGTGAACAACTTTGCTTTCTTTCTTATTTCACTATTTTCAAATTTAGGCCTATGACACTGGCCTAGTTTTAGATTTTAGCATAAGTACAAGCCTATCTGCATTAAATGGCCATCTGTGATTCGGGAGCTGGCCCTTTGGTTAGGATAGGCTATATATTTTAAACAGAGAACAGGGTCTATGAATTGACTGTTGGCCTAATCAATAGTTTTATATTTTGTGTACATTCTGGACAAGAAAATGACCACTAGATCACCTTATTACTTGATATGACGTGAAACATAGGTCAGTGTCAGTAAGACTATGCTTGTCACTGAGCACATGGGCAGGTACGCGAACAAGTAGCGTATGTAAAGGCTGGTCCACACAGATTTTTAAGACATAATGCATAAGGTTTTAAGACGTTGTTTTAAAAACAACAATGAAAACAACGTCTTAAAACTAAAACTTTGTGTGAACGCCAGTAGCCTACGTGTTTCCTATGATCCAACTTTACGACTACGCGTTAAACCTTAAATCGTATGTCTTAAAAATCTGTGTGTACCAGCCTTAAGCAAATAAAGTGACATAGCGCTCACCCTGGCAGGTAGTCTGCGGCGTCTGCGTGTGAATATCCCACAGCCTGACGGTCGTGTCTCCCGACCCCGAGGCCAGCTGACTTCCGTCGGGACTGAACGAGACGGCGATCACGGCCTCCGCGTGGCCGGGCATCGAGGCCGTGCATCGCGACACTGCGCGTACACGGAACACAGCCTGTTGCTGGTAGACAATGTCCAACACCTGCTCTGTTGCCGTGAACTCCTTGCCCAGAGCGTCTTGCAGCGAGCCAGATATCTCGCAGTCGTTGACGAAGAAGACGTACGGCGTCGACTCATCCTAGGCGAGGAAGAATCCATAGATCTATACTAACTGTAGAATGGTAAATAAATACTTTCATTCCTAAACTATGTTCTCCCTTCCTTTGGCATCATTGTCCAACTGCAACCTCGTAAAGCATTAGGCAGTACGTATCATTGTCAATTATATCAACATTAGCTTTAACATAGGCCTAGAGCTTTGGCATGTAGCAGTTATGCATTCCTTTGATGTAAAGTGTGGTTAAAGCAACTAGGCCTAGCCTACCATGACTGATTGTGAATGAGGTTAGGACTGTGCAAGAATCATGTCCAGTACCTAGGTTAGGCCTAGGCATGGCCATCACCAGGCTAGGAGATAGGCCTAAGCCTTCATAGGGCCCAGACCTTCTTAACTGTATAGGCCTACCTACCTATGGATTAGAGCTAGGCCCTATACCTAAGTCTGGTATTTCTTGCGTGTAGGCCCTAGGTCTATATCGGCTAGGCTAGGTCTAGGCGTAGGCTAGGCAGGGCAGAGGTAGGCCTAGGCCTGGCCTCTAACCAAGGTCTAGGCTAGTCAAATTCTAGGTCTAGCCTAGGCCTAGCCTAGGGGCCTAGGCCTACATTCCAAGACACTAACAGCGATTAAGCCTAAGCCTAGGGCCTAGGCCTACACCAAGATGGGAGATCAGCCTTAAATCGTAAGAAAGTAGGCAGGCATTTACAAACGGCGCCTGGATAACAATTTGTAGGGTTCTAGGGCAAACACCTCTACTAGGCCCTAGGCCTAGCATAACCTCGCTTTCCTTACCTGTTTGAGCGTGTAGTTACAGATGAGTTGAAGTGTGTCCCGTGTTATGTCGATTGGAAGGTCTAGTAACTCTCCCGTCTCTTCACCACTCTCTGATTTAAGTCTACCTAACACACTTTTCGCTTTTATTTCATCCATTATCACTAAAATGTAAGGAAGATGAGCACAAAACACATTCGAACACGTGTTGAACACAACAGACACCGCCGCTGCATTCGCAAGTCGCAACTCGCAACTCGCAAATACCACAGCTTTCTATAATTGAGCCTTGAAACACTTCAAGTTCTGCTCGCTAGAAAGCGGTGCAACGGCGCTGCTTTTAAACAAGAAAATAACAAAATACAAACTTCGAATGTTTTAAAATATTTAATTGATAATAATATTGAAACAACAAACAAACAAACTTAAAATATCAGTACAAAACAAACAACAATAACATCACGAATAAAATAAATTACTAAACATAATAACCAAAAGCATAACTATAACTAAGCCTATTATTTTGTATTTGTAAAAAACAAAAAACACAAATGTAAAATATACATGAATACATAAATGTACTAGAGGAAATAATCATCTTTATAAGTGATAAACTTCACTCTAATCTAGCGTAGAATACATACACTTGAAAAGAACAATTTATACTTTCACAGGCTTTTAAGTGCAGGAAATAGGTCGAGTCTCCACGCATTTTCATTGTAAAAACAAAGTATACAATATGAAATGCAGCATATTATGTTGAGTTCGTAGAAAATAATAACACTGAAAACATCAGATAAAGAAACAAGAACCGACAAACAGTGTACGGTTGTACCTAATTATCGCAAATTGATGCATTAATGACATCACAACTGACTGAAATGTGAAATTGAGGCAAGCAAAGTATCGGACAGCCTTAGAAATTGAGTTTGAGCATCTGGTCTTCCGGCCTTGAGCCGCATCCGTGAGAACTGGGCTATCCCCAAAACAATGCACCTATTTGCATTAATGTAAATATACCATCAGGGTCCATCTGAATTACATACAAAGCAGTACAACGCCTATCATTAAACCATGTCAGTCTTTCACGTGGGTACACTCCACATGAACTTTCAATGAAATTTAAACCCTTTCGAGGTCAACAACATGTAATCATCATGTCTGGGTATTGTTCAGGATGGGAAAAGAGTAACTTTATTTATTTACAATTCATTTTCTCCACGAATTTACCATTTAGGTGAAAGGTGAAATGTTTATACTGGAAACTCGTCTCAAAACGCTCTGTGTTGAAACGGGTGCGTTCTCGTAGCGTTCCCGTATGTAGCGTCGGCGTTTCTCTTCTTCCTGCCGAGCATCATTGGTACCAATAGGGCCATGGTTGCCGGCAACATCCCAGCTCCAATAGCCGCCAACGTCGCAGTCCTTCGATTGTCCTGACTCCGCACGAAGGTAGTCGAACCCATGTCCTGCTGCAGCTCTTGCTTCTGAGGGCTGGGGCTGTTGCTAGGGGCGACTACCTGCTCGGCCACCTGTTGGACGGTGATGTTGTTGACGTGGACGACGGTGTCGTTGGGTTTAGGTTTGGAGGACGCGTCGTTGATTTTCTCAGCTGTTTCCTTGTCTTTGTCCTTGTCTGTTAGCCGGCCGGCTTGGTAGCGGGAGATTCTGTCTCTCTCGCGTGACTCGTCGACCGTTTGGAACGTTTTCTCCACCTAGAACACCGATATAGATGGCTCAGTGCTAAAACACGGTCGCTGGTTCGATACCCGCCACTGACAATCCGCAATCCTGACTCCAGAGCCTCCGACACAAGGCGAATACTGCGATTGAGTCATTGAATCATACTAACAGCCATCGGACAGTCCTTCCCAACTATTCCACATACCTAAACACCTAGTAGGCACCTGAAAGAGAGCATAACTGGCACGAAACATGACACAAACAAATGGTAGAGTCAACGCCGTAGTCCGTCAGGAACCATCTCTAACACAATTCCTGCTGCCAAAGATAATTATTGTCGTTTGTGATGTCGATGCTGTTTAAATAAAACACATTATAGCGTAATTTTAAAAATACACCTTGCCTCAACCATTAAATTTAAAAAAACTACAGAAGGCACTCAGTGGTAGTGGCACTGAAATAGAAGAGAAGATGGTAGTGATAGTGATAGAAGGAGGGATAGTGTATTTAGTGTCGTTCACGTGCTGGTGCTAACAGTTAGGGTGTAGCAGGCAGATCAAACAAGTAGTGTTGGTGTAAGTGTAAGTAGTGAGGGTGATAGTAGTAGTGTTGATAGTCATAAAAGTAGTATATTTGGTATTAGATGAGGGTACTATTGTTCGTATAGATCGTACGTACAAATATTGGCAGTATGAAGTAAAGAGGAGTAGTAGTGGTAGTAGTAGTGGTGGTAGTAGTATAAGTCGTAGTAGTGGTAGTAATTGACCCTAGTAGTAATAACAGTAGTGGTAGTGAGTGATAAGTAGTAGAAGCAGCAGTAGTAGAAGTAGTAGTAGTAGTAGTAGTAGTAGTAGTAGTAGTAGTAGTAGTAGTAGTAACAGTAGTAGTAGTAGTAGTAGTAGTAGTAGTAGTAGTAGTAGTAGTAGTAGTAGTAGTAGTAGTAGTAGTAGTAGTAGTAGTAGTAGTAGTAGTAACAGTAACAGTGGCAGTAGTAAGTAGTGGTAGTGGCAGTGCTCGAGTGCAGTGTACTGTCTCACCTCTAACATACCGCCGTGGGATGTGGCAGTGTGGGCAGGATCGGCCGGTAAGACAGTCAGTCGAACAGTTCTCTTGGTGTTCAAGGGGGCGCTGGTCATGAGAGTCATGGCTCTCTGTCTGGATCGCGATCGAGAAGGCAGTGAGTAGCCCTTGGTGCTGGACAGCAGCACCCACTCCCCCGGACCCGCCTCGGGGTGGTTCGGGGGGTGGGGGCGAGGCCACGACGGGTGGTTTGACTGAGATTGATGTTGTTGTTGTTGTTGTTGTTGTTGGCTGTGGTGACTGTGGTGATGCCTGGCCAGATAGGAACAAACATAAACCGTAACAGGTGTGTGGTAACAAACGTATGCAGCAATAGCACAAGACTCAATTATAAAAATAGCCATGTAGCCGTGTTTTGTTTCGGACAAACATTGAGTATGCACCAATCAAAGAAAGATACGACGATGCAGTTGCCTAGCAACACATTGTTTGTCCGCCTGTGATGTCACAACCACCTCAATTGAGGCTTGCGCTATTGTGCTGTCGTCATAGGTGTAAAATTCTGGGTTTATTTCAACGGAATTCGCCTCTGGATTTCCCGGTACCTACACGTTATTGTCCACTGCTTAGAATGTGCTCTGACAACGCTTGCCAACAGACGCGCTGATAGTATCACTTCAATACCAGAGAACGTGAACGAGATGTATAACTGGATTTAGGTTGGTATTTTACACAATCATAAAAATATGTAACTTTACTACAAAATAATCTATGATGACACTACTCATTACAAGATACACAATAATGTACAGTTAATTATTTAGAGATCCAATATAATCCTAACTATAAATGAATAGTTAGCACTTTCCAATACTTCTTCGCTTGAAACTTAGACAGTCATCAATGAGGTCTTGGAACTAGACTTTCAAATGGGGGTTGAGACTTACCAAAGTGTCTTGGTCCTCCTATGGGTTACCAGTACTGACTATGGGGGGGAGGGAGAGGGGTGGAGCATCAGCTGTAGCCCACTATCATATCCCCTTACTCACCCCTCGTGGGCCTGTGTGAGGCAGACCACTGGCTAGGGCCAACCCCTGTGGCCACTTAATAGGCTTTTAACTACAAGGTAAGGACGGAGTGGCCCACTATCATGGCCCCTTACTCACCCCTCTTGCGGCCTGTGCGAGGCAGACCACTGGCTAGGGCCAACCCCTGTGGCCACTTAATAGGCTTGTAACTACAAGGTAAGGACGGAGTGGCCCACTATCATGGCCCCTTACTCACCCCTCGTGTGGCCTGTGCGAGGCGGGCCATTGACTGGGCCCATCATCAGCCGTGATGAGGTCCCCTTGCGAGGCCCACTTGTTGGGCTTGTGGCCAGAGGGCCAGTGTTGTGGTTGTGGCCTCACAGACTGGGGACGCGAGTCAGCAGTGATGATGTCAGAGTTGCTCGCCCAATGACTGGGCTTGTGGTGGTCTTGATCCCAAGAGCTGGGACGAGACGGTTTCTCGCTCTCCCAACTGGGTTTCTGAGGACGCTCGTTCTCCCATGGTTTAGTAGGCCTGTCTTCCCATGGTTTAGACGGCTTCTCCTCCCATGGTTTCGATGGTTTATCCTCCCATGGTTTATAATAGGGTTTATCCTCCCATGGTTTTGTAGGACGATCTTCCCAGGGCTTCGACGGCTGGAACAGAATTCAACTTCTCTTTGTAGATGACCAAACTTTGATGGTCAGAACATATTCCACGGTGGATTCATGAGCTGGACATTAGTAACCAATCAAATTCTGCGCTGCCGAACGCAGCTTCATTCTGATTGGTTCGTTGGTGTACACGCCAGTGCTCAGTTCTCGGTTCCCAATTTCTCTTAAAACTTGAGTGTGACTGACGAAGTGACGATCATATAGAAATTTAATTAAAGCTTCTGTCGTTTCGATTCATCAAAAGGAAATTGCTAAATAATGTGTGCTGGATAGATTAATTCAACATGAATTATACCATGAGGAGGGTTTTATTCAGCAACGGAATGAATATAGTATCTATAAAGCGAGAGAATTAGGAATACATTGCTACCAACTGACCTTGTCGTTGTCCCAAGGCTTGCCGGGTCTATCGCTATCCCAGTCGTAGGGCGGCTTGGAGTCGTAGTGGTTCGCGTTGTCCCAGGGTCTGGGAGGGCGCGAGGGTCGCTGGTTCTCGTCCCATGAGGGGCGCTTGTTGGGCTCTGAAACATTCAAGCCAATCGCTGAGCCTGTGTCGATGTCCACGCCATCTAGGTATCGAACCCAGGACTCACTAGCTTTCTGGCAGTTAGCTCTACAGTCTATTTAGAAGATACATTTGTCTTAATTCTTCCTAGCTTACTCTTGAAGAAGAATACCTTGACGTAGTTCACAAAACTTGCGTTGTTTTAAAAAGTCCCCACTTCAAGCAAGAGCGGATCGCCAACGCGTAACTCGAAACGGAAAGTGAAAACCCCTTCCCTTCTCTCGTTAGTACGAAGTGAACCTGAATGCGCCTTTCCTTATAAACATACCAAGGGCCAGATATTTGTTTATGATTGCTATGGAGTTTGTATGTCTTATAGACAAAAAACAATTCCGTAGCAACCATAAACAGATCTGACCCCTTCAACGCATGCGGAAGGTCACTTTAGAGTGTGAAGAAGACAAGGTAGGCGTGGCTAAAGCGAAGTGGGCGTGGCTAAAGCGAGAAGGGTGTGTCTAAAGGCTACTCACTCACTGACTAGGGAGTGCCACTTGGACAGAAGACAAGGTAGGCGTGGCTAAAGCGAGAAGGGCGTGTCTAAAGGCTACTCACTGACTAGGGAGTGCCACTTGGACAGAAGACAAGGTAGACGCGGCTAAAGCGAAGTGGGCGTGGCTAAAGGCTACTCACTGACTAGGTAGTGCCACTTAGACAGAAGACAAGGTAGGCGTGGCTAAAGCGAGAAGGGCGTGTCTAAAGGCTACTCACTGACTAGGGAGTGCCACTTGGACAGAAGACAAGGTAGGCGTGGCTAAAGCGAGAAGGGCGTGTCTAAAGGCTACTCACTGACTAGGGAGTGCCACTTGGACAGAAGACAAGGTAGGCGTGGCTTATACTCACTGACTAGGGAGTGCCATTTGGACACCTTGCTGTTAGACCAGGGCACGGGCTCCAGGGTGATCCAGCCGTCCCGATCATCGTAAGGATGATGGTGCTTCTCAGCCGGGACTAGATCCCAGCTGGGCTTCTCATCAGCTTCGGCTTCTATCGGCTCCTCCGAGTCAAGATAGAGGTTGGCCAGCCGATTAGTCGGCTGTTCGATCGGCTCCGTCAGCTCGCGGTCGTTGTAGCGCGTCAACGACCTGAGAGAAACATGGCAACGACCCGCGTCTTACAACAACAACATTTACCCAGTAAGGAGTAAAAAGAACGAAACCAGAAATTAACAAATGCAAACTTTACTGAAATTTGAAACTATAAATGTTTTATGAAGAGCCAAAGCCAGCCAACATCTTCGGAAATGCTTCCGTCACGGGTGGGTGAGCGGCAGCCAACCAGCGACCGTGGCTAATTCAGATACGTGCTCGGGTTGGCCGAGACCGTAAACACGTCATTGATTGAGGACGAAAGCATAACCGAAGTTATACTTGTGTTTAATCAGTTTGTTGGGGGAGGTTCTGAATATTATAACACGATGGACTTTCCACATAATGAAGAATTTGTGGCGGGACTTCATACACTAGAGACGAAATTTTGGTGCTCATAATTCTCTATAAGCACCAAAAACGACGAATTTGCATTCAGTTTGCATCCTGATACAACACATTATAATATTTCTGCGTGCCAGCTGTGGCACTTGTGTTGTTGGTTCGGCAACCCCTACCCTAGCAGAATACCCCAACAATGTTGCGGACAGCAAGGTCCGTCGATCCCCTAGTGGAGGTTCGTTCGACGAGCCCTCTCCAGGGGATTTACGGACCTTGGCGGACAGGACTTACCGAGGTGGCTGTTTCTCCGGACTGCCGAAGTCCTGCCGCTTGGTGTAATCCTTCAGGAACTTGTCCAGCATCTCCTGGGGATACGGCTTGAAGGTCGGTGACGGAGTGGAGATCTGGGAACACACATATTATTACACAATGCCAGGTGTTTGTGAGGCTGCTGAAGCCAAGGGATTTGTGTTTTCTGAAGTCTTTGGAACGTCACACTTTGTTTAGCTTTAAATCTCTTTGAGGCTAACTGCCAGGTAGACTCCCCATACCTCTTTATACCTAAAATACGAATATAATTGCTTTATGTGCTCTTTGGCATAAACATATGTCATAACTTTCTCCCTTCATCTCATACCTTCATTTTGACAGCCTAACTTTTCTAACCTGTTTGGATTTAAACTGTGAATAAAGGTATTATTCAGATTTGGATCAACATTCAACATTAATTTTTTAGCGTCTTTGGACCATACATAAAACTTAACAGTATGTATTTCTAAATTCTTTGGAGTGTGCCTATTTAACCTCTTTGGAATTCAGTAGTATTAGTATACATGTTCTAACTTCTTTGGAGTGTGTCAGCTCTTGTATCTCTTTGCACCTACCTCAAGGTTGATTGTCTCTGAGCAAGTCTCCCCCTTGCGACACTCGAAGTTGTAGAAAGGAATGTTGACGTTTGTGTTCGTGGGCTCCGTTGCTTTAGTATCAGTCTGCGTCAGCTCAGAGCTCTGATGGTCGTTCTTATGTTCCTTGTAGTCGTAGTTGTTCTTGTTGTCATACGTCTTGAAGTCGTTCTTGTAGTCGTTCTTGTAGTCTGAGTTCTTGTAGTTGGATGTCATAAAGTCAGAGTCTTTGTGGTCGTTCTTGTAATCCGACTCCTTTTGGTCGTAAGTCTTGTAATCTGAGTTTTTATAGTCGTAAGTCTTATAATCTGAGTCCTTACGGTCAGAAGTCTTGAAATCTGAGTTCTTACGGTCAGAAGTCTTGAAATCTGAGTTCTTATGGTCGTAAGTCTTATAATCTGAGTCCTTGTGGTCGGAAGTCTTGTAGTCCGAGTTCCTATGGTCGGAAGTATTGAAATCCGAGAATCTTCTAGAGTTAGTGACGAAGTCTGGAGTCTTGATGCGCGTCATCGGCATCCTGGACGCGTCATCAGTGACGTCATCCGTAGAGTGACGTCGCCACTGGGGTCGAGGAGTGGCTGGAACAAAACAGTCACGTGTCACAAGACTCAGTGAATTTAGTTAAAAGTATAAAATGCTAAATACTAAATAGTAGGAGAAAATTTGATTTACAGTTAATTTGACGTACTTTCTATGGTAATTTTTATGTTTGCAACTTAATGCTTAAAATGCTAAGACAAGTAGTTTTTAGCTAATTTTCACTAAAAACAGCTCATTCTACAGTAAATAATTTAAAACTTCAATTTTTCACAAATTTCAAGCATTTTGGTGAGTAGTTTCCAGTAAAAAAGTAACAAGTCACCATTTTGATTAAAAGAAACGCTTCTAGCCTTCTACCAATATATTTATAAAAGCTTATTTTAGGGAAATAAACGGTACAAAATATTTAAAATTATTGTTAATTTTAGTTCTCTGGTCATGGTTATGCGCTGGGGGTGGGGATCCCTTAACTTCACAAGTGCAACAGGTGAATGTGTACTCACTTGTAGTTGTGGTCGTTGTGTTGTTAATGTCCAGCGGCTTAGAGGTGATGATCACGGAGCTAAGGGCAGGTCTGCCCTCTCTGTAGTAGGGGGTGGGTGCGCGGTAGAGCCGCACGGGCCGGTCAATAGAGTCTCGTAGTAGCAGGGTTCTACCACCGGCCAGCACGGTCAGTAACACCACCAGACTCTGGCTTGGAGTGGGCCCCATCGTGCGAGGAGTTGATGAGAGATGTGTTTACGAGGGGACGACCATCACATTGGTGTAACCTGGAAGAGGAAAACATAAGAAGGTCAGGGGTTGAGGGTGTCACGTGGGTATCCCCACCCCCTCGACTCTGCAACTTGAAGTAGCAACTGAAAACGAATCGTAGATGTTAAAACTCATTGGATTACAAGTATCAATTCGCTGACTACAACTTGAACTACGATTTGAACTGGCCAGAAGGTGATTGTGATACTATGGATGAGAGAGAGAGAGAGAGAGAGAGAGAGAGAGAGAGAGAGAGAGAGAGAGAGAGAGAGAGAGAGAGAGAGAGAATGTAGGGGATGATCGTTTCACGCAATTATTTCCTCTTTTGTAATCAATTTATTTGCTGAATATAGTATTCGTCCCAAAGAAGGGAATGGAAATATAGTCTCGAAATATCCTTTCAGTCAGTGACGTCGGAACAGGGGGGGGGGGGGAGGAGGGGTACCTTCCTCATACGAGCTGAAGAAGGGTAGGGGGGCAAGAGTATCATCTCCCCCCCCCCCCCCACCAAATAGGTGAATTGCAATCGATTATAAACGATCTGAAGATTAAAGTCGTTTTACAGGCCTATTTTCATATAGGGCACCCGTATGAGTTAATCCTTAGTAAAAAGAGTCCCCCCCCCCCCTCTGGAAAACCCAACATACATCCGCCACTGCAACGACCTTGATAAACTGGAAGATTACGGCATCGTTACCTCACGCTAGACGACCCATTATGACACGCACGTGCGTAAGTACATCGTACGTCGTGTGCACCGATTAACACCGCTCTAATTGTGACGCGTGCGCGTTAACGTGACAGTCTTGAGAGAGACGCAACAAGTGGTCCGGCACAACGAGCGACCGCGGTTTGACACCCGTTCTACTTACAACACCTGCCTGCCTGCTTGGTGATCAGTGGGCCGCTACTTCGATACCCGGCCGTCGTTTAAGTCGACTCATCTTAGAAGCTACAAGAGACTTTTTATGTATGGGAACCTCTCTCAGATTAAGTAGGTAAGTAAGTAAGTAAGTAAGTAAGTAAGTAAGTAAGTAAGTAAGTAAGTAAGTAAGTAAGTAAGTAAGTAAGTAGGCCTAAGTAAGTAAGTAAGAAAGTAAGTAAGTAAGTAAGTACGTACTAGGTAATAAGTACCGGTAAGTAAGTAAACAAGTAAGTTAGTATGTAAGTAAGTAAATAAGTAAGTAAGTAAGTAAGTATGTACTAGACTACTAGGTAATAAGTACCGATAAGTAAGTAAATAGGTAAGTTAGTAAGTAAGTAAGCAATATATTTTTTTACCTAACTGACGATAATTTCTATACATTTGGGCTGTCTTCAGTTCTAAACACAATGTATAATAACCTGACTATAGAAGTATCATTTCAACTCTGATTTTTTCAATGGAAAGCATTTTATATGAAGGGTTGCGACTGCGAACTCACTAAGTGGCTATTCTGCACGTGACTAATATTTATCTAAACCTATTCAGTTATATATTACAAACAAAGAAAGAAACTAAAATATGATTGTAGAGTTTGTGGTATAATTTCAGAAGACACGTTCTCACGAGATGTGCAAAGGTTTAGGTAAGTATAATTATGTCATTATTTCTGGCAGTAACATCCTATTAACTTAACACTAACAGGCCTCAACCCCTTCACCGTGGCAGACGATTAATCGTCCAGTGTCAAAGAAGGAAGGAGGGGTTCTAAAATGTGATACATATACAATTATTTATATAGTTCAAACTTGATTAACGTGCACTTTTAAATTATGTGAAAACACTCGGGTAAGTACAGTTGTTCATTTAATTATTACATATTGTAGCTGTTTAGAAGAATATACAGTCTCATAGATGAGCGGTCGTGGTTGCCTATATTACCATCATTAGACTCCTGTAAAAGTGTGGGAGTGCACGATGATGTATGTATGTATATAGTCAGCATGCAAGTGACGCAGACATAGTGGTATAGATATCTGTTCTCCCAGGGTCTCATGACCTGAGCACGCAACGCACGGTGGTGAGGTCAGGGCACCTGTTAGGTCAGGACACTTGTTGGGTGAATCTCCCTCAGGTCAGGACATATATTGGGTCAAGACTAAGGTCGGAATTCATATTCGTCCCCTACCCCTAAGGGCGCCCAGTGTTGCTAAGGATTTGTTTTCTTTATGCGAAAAAACATGCAAGAAATTGTGACCTATCAACAACGGGCGCTCCTATAGAGCTAGGGGACGACTATGAATACAGACCTAAGCACTCAGGACACATGCAAACTTTGACATAAATCTTGAGTCAAATCAGTTAGGATTACCGGTGACAACCACAACAACAATGCACAAGAACGAAAAATGAACCTTGATATTACATTTGAAAACTAGTAATTATTGTTGTGCATTGAAGATTTAAAGGACCGAAATTAACTCTATCTAAACGTCCTAGATCATGAACTGAAGATGACCTTTTAAAATTAAATATGAAAACTAGTAATTATTTTTGTAGATTGTTGTCACTGAAGATTTCGAATTAACTCTATCCAAGGGTTTAAATCATGAACCGAAGATGACTTTTTTTAAATTAAATATGAAAACTAGTAATGATTGTTGTACATTGTTGTCACTGAAGATTTTGTATTAACTCTATCTAAGGGTCTAGATCAATTTTGAAAATGTTCCATTATTGTAAATTGTGCTTATGCAACACTCACCGGTGATGTACACGTCTGCAGCTGTCAATAATACACCAATAGTATGTTCTGTCTCTTGCTGCTCACTTCACTCGAGTGCGTACTGTCCCACCGACTGTCAGAGAGCTACTGTTGTCGGCGACCGCCTACCGTGGTGCTAATATCTGACAATCTCTCTAGGTTTCTGCCCCAGTTCCCCTCCGTCTTCGTCGTGGGATCGCTTAACCCTGATAGTCAGCCGCCCAACGGCGTCGCTTCATTGGAGGGGTGACATCATACCATGTCACAGCCACCTAGATCCTTGCGGGGGCGGTGAGCATGACGTTGGCGGTGCAATATACTTAACTTCAACAAAAATTGAAGACACCGTTTCTCTCTCACATGTTTTGACAGATTTGTAGACGTAAACCATGATTTGTATTTTAGACAAAGACGTGAATTGATTTTTTCTTTTCTATATTCAGTTTATTGGCAAAATATATAGCATAATCTTCCATACATTATTATTACTACTTTGCTGATGTCCCCCATCTTTGGACCGAAATTAACTCTATAAGGGTCCTAGATCATGAACTGACGATGATTTTTTTTTAATTAAATATAAAAACTAGTAATTATTATTGTACATTGTTGTCACTGAAGATTTAGAGGACCAATTAACTGTATCTAAGGGTCTAGATCAATTTTGAAAATGGTCTATTATAACGATGGAAATAAAACTGTACATACATATATATACATCAGTTAATTGGCTTTCTACGTTGTATAGTTAAGTATTGCACAAAGCCAGCTAAACATTATTGTCGGTGTAGAACTAGGTGGTTGTGATTCAGTAATTATGACGTCATATGTCAATAAAGACTTATGGGGGATTCCCGACAGAAGAGCGCAGAACGTCACACGGCAGCACTCTGATTGGTTCGTTGAAGTGAGCTCTGCGCTCTTCGACGTCCAGGTCGGGAACTTATCATAAGTGCACAAGATTATACTTCGGGATGTTGTGGACTCGAATCCTCTTCAACCAATCTTGAGAGCATGTTTTTATTTTAGACATGATCTGTCATAAGCGGTTACCGAAGTCGTACATTAACGCAAAAGAGTCACTGAATCGGCCTTGTTGATTCTGGCATTTGTCCGCAGGTGTTCGCACTGTCCAATCACTGATTCATATGTTTCGTATTTGAAATATAGATCTTTGATTGGTTATCGCTCACTCGTCGATGGTGTTCGGAGGCTACAGGGTTGGTTTAGTAGCTTTAAATTAAAGTCCCCCACTGAAAATCAGTTTCGTTACTGAGTGGGTAGACTCTAAATGTGAATTTATTTATTTATCTATTTATTAGACTTAGAGCACTCAAAATAGACTAGATGCATTCTAGTGGCAAGAAAATAAACTTCTATTAGGAGTGGTTTAGCTGTCAATTTTCATTGTTGTTTTATTGTTATTATTCATCAATGGCGCTGAAAGGAGGTTGCTTAGCAGCGCTATCTATGTTAATTCTTTAAGAGGACTCAAAATAACATAGATAGCGCTGCTAAGCAACCTCCTTTCAGCGCCATTGATGAATAATAACAATAAAACAACAATGAAAATTGACAGCTAAACCACTCCTAATAGAAGTTTATTTTCTTGCCACTAGAATGCATCTAGTCTATTTTGAACTGCATTCTAAGGGTAAAGGCATCATACAATGTCCTGTCGTAAAGCTCCGAAAACCTGGGTTCGACTCCTGGCTTTATTCTTTAAAGTTCGACTCAATGCGCATCAGTCACACATCATCACCCCACATAAACACGCCCGCCCACTTTCTGCGGTCGATTCCACGTGACACGAGAGAAGCACGTAGTCTATAAACTACGTGATACAAAATAGTGTAAAAACAAACAATACATCATTTACACGTTTTGATCATTTCTACGCTTTCTGCCCTAGAGACGTATCCCGTCGTCAAGCATAGTAGTTTCAGTAATTGATTGATTGTATTGACAATACTGACAAGTCACAGTATTACTGGTTTTTAGGCTTTACGACTACAAATTAGAAATTCAACGCCATTCTTTGAGTATCAGCATCAAATATGTTATTATATTCCCTACATCAGGATTGACTTATATTTGTACTTATTGTTTTTTTTGTATTTATTGTAATTTATAGTTTGTTTGGAACAGTGAGTGTGGCCACCGCCATCTAAACACAATGTTTTGCAGCGGTTCAGTCGTGTTTCACCGCGTCACGTTTCATCCAATCAGTCCAAGTTTTTATGCGATCCACCTGTGTGGAGTTGGTGAGTCGTGGATTGGACTCGACCCAAATGGGTACAAGACAAGGTACAAGAATAGAGCGCACGCAAATTAAGGCCAACATTTAAAAAAATACACACGACTTGAGAGAATTCTAAAAGATTGATGTTTCATTGAGATTTTATTAAAGCCCAAGATTCACTTTTCAGTAGATTCGGTTAAAATACGGTTGAAGTACATGACCTATTACTTTCCACACAATAATCAGTTTCTAGTATTGGTATGAGCGTCTAGTAAATATTGGCATTCAACTATAAACTAACATATACGCCTAATAGGTTTATTTTTAAACCTCATATACTTACATTTCACTCATACAACGTATTGTCGATAACCACAACACCATTTCTTTAACAGCTAGTTTTATATGAAAATGTGTCTTATCAACACATTCTTGAATTAATTTCATATCTACTGAAATCAAATTGTTTACAAAATAAACAACGAGACATTGATAGGTGTTTTAATACAATCATTTCATATAATAATTACAAAACTATCCCCATTGAATATATGCACAAATCAAAGAAAGATCCAATAATGACACTAACTAGCAACAGACGGTCTGATTGAAATGTGACAGTGTGTTAATCAGGGGGAGGGGAGGGGGAGGGGGGGCAACCATGTTCACACACAAGTCTCGTTGCAGGGAGATTGTTCTCGAAGCCGACGGATGATTCGCTCTCACTTCACGATACGATGCATGGCCTTATTTTATATCTAGACATTAATTTCATTATAACTTTTACTAAATTAAATTAGTGAAATTCTCATAATGTGTCTCACACTAACCACGTTGCATCTCATCTCATTCTACCACACAACAGTACGTGCATGATGATTGCGGAGCGCCAGAGGGGATTGTGTCTATAGCCAGGTGGAACGCGCTTTGATTGTTGTGAAGATGTTTGCAATTCTTAAAATATGATAATAATTCTTTGATGAGAATTCACGTGACGTCACATCGGCCAAATTGGAGGCCACCTATAATACAATTTCAAGTTACATTTAGCTGTCAATAGAAAACGAATAATATTGTTTACGGTGACATATGAGAGTTTGAACACGTATATCCCTGACAAAGTTTACGGAAATGATTTATGTGTGCCGTTGTAAACAACAAAGAGAGTGGCCGAAATAAGAGAGAATTTATTTAAGTACCTTTTCAGTAATAATAGCAAACCAAAGCTGGAAACAGTTGAACTTCAACCAAATGCCAGCTGAAACATAGTGACAATGAACTACCAATCACATATACCATGGTGGCCTCCAGTATGGCAAACATGCGCAATGTGTGAATACACCCTATACTGAAAGGCGCACACACCACCTTTACCTGATGTGCCCTTCAACAGGTATTTGAGAACGTATATCTGAGGGCTGTTGGTACGGATTCAATCCCAGCACTCAACTTTATAATTGAAGAAAACCTCCGCAAAAAAAAACTTGTCACGATTGCCGGTGGCCGGAATTGAACCGGCGATGTCCCGAATTAGATTATCGCGTGTTACCGCTGAGCAACCGCGCTCGGTAAAAAATATGACATGGATCTGCATCTGATGCATTGCAGACATAGTAAATAGTTTACTTTAAATAACAGTTCATTAGACTGCAACTTCTGCCTGAGGCATTGAAGGTCACAATATTAATTCATGGTCTCCACGCAATGTTATGAGTTGCACGGATAAGAGTATTGAAATTATATTTTGCAGTTATAGTCAGCAAAATACATCTATTCCAGTACCAGGTTTATGTCTTACAAGTCTAGTAAATGGCTTAATGAATCATCACTTATCTATAGTTACTTTCGGCATGACCGTTCATTGAGCTTAGATAACTCATTTCTAAAGGATACTGAAAGAGTTTAAGAAACAACCTTACAGAATATGTTTTTATTCATAGACGAGTGATTCGATGGCCTATCAGCGAGCCCCAATTTCAATTACAGATCACTGTTTGGTCGTCTTAATGAATCTATTAGTACGGTTGTTTCGTGATAAGTATAATTTCACTATCACTGCTGTGCACTCTAATCTCCCAGTGGAGGTCAAGAAAAACAAAGGAAAACAATTAAAAATTACACGAAAGGTTCACAGATGCATCTTCACCTATTAACCTTGATTTCATATTTTTAATTGTTGTGTATTGTTAAATAAACAATGTAAAAGTTATTCTTACCAAGCGGGCTCTCAAACAGTGATCCTATGAGTCGTCGTTGCCGAGGCTGATGGTGATATAGATGCAATGCACTAACAGCCAGAATGACAGATAAGTTCAATTAAAGTGCAACATGAAAGTTTTCTAAGAATGCATTTTCCTTTGCGTGCTGTTAATATATCGTGAGCTAGCGTTATGCTTACGGACTCATTGGTGAGATGGTAAGGGTGTATTCTTTTGCAGATTGAAGAACAAACTTACCACAGAGGTTTTGGGTTCAGGGAGCTCTGCCAGTCGTAAGAGATGTCAAATGAGTCGGTTTTATGAAGAAGTGGTTGAGTACTTCTTAAAACTGATTTAAAAAAATGCAAATAAAAGCTTATTGGGACACATCTGTGAATGTTGAGGGGATGAAACCACCTGTATATTTTAGTATTTCGCTCCGTGTCATTCTAAACTAGCTAGGTAGGGTTAGGGGAGCTCTGCTTGTCGTAAGAGTAAAAAGATTAAACCAATGCTGAGACACTTATGTGGTTGTTGAAAGAATGGCGTCACCTGAATCAATGTTTTTTCACTCTAAACTAGTTCCGAACGTTTGAGAAGTAGACTTCACGGCTGAGAGAACCAATCACACACGTAATAAGAATCAATACGGGGTTGAGCTAATCGAGCGCGACCATTGGTCGGCTCAGATCAGCGTCGTGACGTAGCACAAAACATCCTCACCTTGTTTCTCGGTCTGTTTCCCCCGTCTTGTCCTCGATCTCTCGCTTCGCTTTCACGGCCATTGTTCGGGTCCTCTGTGACGTCACGGATCTTGGTGATCGGCCGACATCTGGAGTGACGTCACGATCCTTGAAACCCAATCATTGCTTGAATAAATAAAATCACATTTAGAGTCTACCCACTCAATAACGAAACTGATTTGCAGTGGGAGACTTTAATTTAAAGCGACTAAACCAACCCTGAAGGCTCCGAACACATCGGCAAGTGAGCGATAACCAATCAAACCCTGTATATAGGTTCCGAACACCATCAACGAGTGAGCGATAACCAATCAAAGATCGATATTTCAAATACGAAACATATGAATCAGTGATTGGACAGTGCGAACACCTGCGGACAAATGTCAGAATCAACAAGGCTGATTCAGAACAACTTAGAATTTATTGAGTGCTTCGTTGCTAGGACAGCTCCAAAGTCACCGTTTATACTTATACCTAAGCCAAGAAGTTTTTTCTAACAACTCATCTATCCTTACTTGGTTGGCACTTCTCAAAAATAAATTATTTAAAAAACTAAACTCTTCCCCACATCCTTGCTTGGGCCCGGGGTAGAACTGGTCCAGGGTAGCTCTGCGTGTCGTAAGAGGAAACTAAAAGGCCGATTCGTATGAAAAGTACGTCGCAAAACATCAAATAATTAATCGATCTCCCCACGAGGAGATCTTTATTCTGAAAGATGTGTTGGATAAAATAACCTATCCTATGACAACTCTATATCAAAAGTGTACTTATGTACAATATATTTATTAGGCCACATAAATTCTCTTCCTTACCTTCATACCACTCAATAACATAATAAATTATTACAATTGGACAACAATGTTACAAAAAATAGCCATAGTAGGTACTACGAAAGAGAACTTAACAGTAACACAAAGAAGAGTCCATGTAACTTTTTAGTGAATCAGTTTCAGCTGTTATATATCAAGAGCACGCGGGTTGTGACACGGGAATGGAATGTAACAGCTCAACAACCCCTCTGGCAGCAGTGTGTCGCAATATATACCGTTATTACATTGCACTGGTACCAAAAGAGTTGCCGGCCTGTCACATTAAAATATACCCACGATTTCCATAAGGGGTTGAAAGTAGCGTTCTGTAGCAGGTAACTGTGCTGCCAGAGGGGTTGTTGAGCTGTCACTTTCCATACTACTTCCAAAGGGTGTTGGTAGAAGTGTTTCATGCTCGGTCTCATTCCTACCGACTGCGTTGCTATGAGAGACGGAAGCTTGATATTCAAAAGTAGTTTCAAAATAAATGAGCGGGAGAGATACGAGATAAGTTTACGTTTGGACGTTTGGATGGTGGCAATAAGGTACAGTTTCCTTTTGCTTGACAATCTCGACCGGACAGTGTCCTTAAGAGAAGTATGATAAGAATACATATGTCGGTATTGTTGCCCGGTGCGGTTTGTGGACCACCGTTTGGGAACCACTGTACAGTGTACAGCTAAAGCGTGGAGCGACACCTGTCGGTTGTAATTAGACGTAATGAGATTAATTGAGTAAACGCGAAGTACGCGCACTCTTACGATGAAACAGGTAACTGGCTGCGAACACTGTCGCTATACCCACAATCAAGGTACAACAGATCTCCGCTAGGTGCGCGCAAATGCCACCAAATACGCTCCTCCAGTGAGGTGTTAAACCACCTTTGTGAACACCACTGGCAAAAATACTTTATTATTCAAATGTACGTAATTTCCAAAATACAAAATAACTCAAATCAACAGTAGATAGAGTACAAAAATAAAACGTACTTGCACATTGATGTTTTGGGGCAATAATTTGTTTTCATCTACGATAATTTGATAATGACTTTTCCTAGGAAACGTGCCTAGGGACAACCTGCCCTTCTTCAAGGTGACTAGATAGTTGGGAGGGAATATCCAAGAGCTATTATGTAGTACTCAATCTCAACATTCGCTTTTTACTGTGGAAAACATTCGGGGAAAACCTTCAGTGAGGATTGCCGGTGGCCGGTATCGAACCGGCGACCTACCTGACTAGGATTGCGTGTCTTACCCCTGAGCCACTATAGTCGGTTTGCCCAAAGATTCTCCCATCTGGATACCATGCATGCGGTCACAGCCTTGTGGTAGTGGTTGCGCCAGTTTCTTGGAGAGCTCGATGAGCGGGTCAGTTTTAACTCTCTTAATTCATAATCAATCAATGCCCATCATAGCCCATGTGAAGCTAGGTAAGATAAATACACGTTTAAGTTTAGTGTAGACATAGTATTATTAGGTTCCTCACATATCGACCATACATAATATACTTATTCCTAAGAACAATACTTAAATACATAGTGTAGAGTGTAGACTATATAGGTAAATGCACGTGTGTGGTTTTTCTATTCTTTCGTTTTAAGTTTTTCTTTCCGATTGAAAGTTTTTTTATTACTAAAAACAGCTTCCGGACATTCCTTCCAAACTATCTTGTAAGTTACCTAATTAACTAGATCTAAATGGGTGTTTGGATAGTGGGTAGTTGGAAGAGGGGGCATATGAGGTAAAACTAGTGTGAACCTACCAAACAGAGCAGGGATTCCTACGAACAAGTATTGCTATTACATTGTACAAGTAGATACACTTACTGACACAAGTAAATCAAGGGTAGGACTGAACATTCTAAACTCTCTTCTACACTCATATTATTTCTTGGCTCAATCTAACTCACGAATCAACAGGCAACAAACGCTGATGAGGAATAAAAGTGTAGAAAAGTTGTTACGTTCTCAATTAGCCATACTAATGGCGTATAGCGTATACCGTATACACATTGTTATATATTAAATGGAATGAGAAGGAATGTCCAAGGACTTATCAGCCATCAATCCTTATTGAAACCCTTGAAAGTTGGAAGACCACTTCGATCAGGATTGCCGATGCCGGAATCCGAACTCGTCACCTCTCGTACCAGCGTCTCGTGTTCTGTACCACTCAACCATCAGCCGGTAAGTATGTCGCACTGCACTTACCTCTGCAGACAAGACGATGTCTTACTCTTACGGCATCTCTGAGAACTACTGCACAGGAAGTGGATGCATTTCAAGGTGTATAATTAGTCACGGTCATTAACAGATCACATCTTTAATTCTATACTTAATTATAAATACACTTTCTTTAGATTTGAATATGCTAATGGGACCTAAACCAAACAATTGAATTGAACTACAATAGCTCTGTATGTATGTGTAGCCTAAGTACTGTTTGCATATCGTTACTACTAGCTGTTTTATTTCTGTCGGCATCAACACTCTTTTCATGGCTTACAATAACGAAACGAATATAATAAATACATAATATACAATAAATATATAATGATAATAATAATGACAATAATATGCGACACTTGTTGATCGTCCAATAATATATGTGAACTATCACGTCACTGTTCAAGGCAACCAATCCCATCACTTGTTCTCATTAAGAGGGTCAGTTCGTGTATGGATGGTTAGAAACACATTCTGCTTCGGACGTTTACGTGAAACGTCATTAAGATTCGGCTAATAGTTTTTGTCGATGTACACATGCATTGAAGTCACTTCAGAATCAGATAAAATTTAGCAATTTTTATTATTGAAACATAGATTCATGATTTTGAAGAGAATAAAATTCCGAAAAAATCCATTGGAAACAGAACTTTTAAAAATACATATTTTTTTTAAACTGAAACGCTTGCACCGTATTTGTATACATCCACTGGAATGCGTCGATTTCACCGTAGATACAATGAATCTTCTTTTGATTTGAAGTGTCGACGTACACAGCAACCTTAATAACCATACACTCATACTCATAAAACACAGCCTCATAAATCTGAGTTAATTACCGCACGTTTGCCACACAATGAACAAGTTTCGTAAATTAATCGGCAGAATAATACAGTTCCTAACGACGTAGACCAATATCTCGTCAACTCTCAACTATTCCCCCCTCTTCCTCATCCCGCATCGTCTGGAACGCGTCGATCAACCCCCTAACAAACCCTTCCAACTGATTAAGATATTCCATCTCCTCCTCGCCTACATCCATCCTCCTCCCGCCTGCGAGAGGGTCGTACTCTTCCTCTCCCTCTTCCCCACCACCGTCGACCACATCCATGTCCCCCTCGCCGTACCCTCCGAGGGCGTCGTCGTAGTCCTCCGACCTTGTGTACCCTCGCGTACGGGGATCGAGGTACTCCTCCCTGTGATTGGGGTAACTTCCATCAGCGAGGGCATCCCTATGGTTCTCATAACCCCCTCCCCCTAGAGCGTCACCGTAGTCCTCTCTATGGTTCTCATACACTACACCATCGTCAATGTCCTCCTGTTTGTATCTCCGTCGGTTCTTGCGACGATGATAACTGTCATCACTACTCTCCTTCATCCCCTTCAAGTGTAGATGCGTGTTATGAACCGACATACTTTTCTTCTTCATCTTCTTCTGTTTACTTTTCCACCAGGCCAGCGCCATAAACAACCCTATGGCAAACTTCTTGATCGTCACCACCGAGATCAGCAACACCATAATGTTCGTGGGCAGGGATGCCCAAAACACTGTCAACAGCTCCAACACGTCGAGTAAAGGACCCTTGATGCCGAACGTATCCCACGGATTCCACGGTCGATTCACGACGGGCGTGTAGTTGTCTACCTCGTCCGACTCATCGGAGGTCTCAATGGAGTCTTGGGGGTCATCCCCTTGAGGGGGGAACGGCTCCCCTTGAATCATAGGGGGTTGCGATATCGTGTTCGGGTCCTTGATGACTATGTTCTCGTTGTTGATGACTATGTTCACGTCTGTACAGCCCTCCTTAGTGACGTTGGTGTAGGTGTTGTAGTTGTTGATGGTCGACGTTATGGTGATGTTCGGGCACACCACTTGCACCTGTTGCGGCTTGTACTCGTCGTGGGAGGGGTAGGAAGGACTACTCGTCGGGTAATACGGATGTGACGGAATGGCCGTGGTGTGGTACGGAGGTTTAGGGGTTGTGTAGTGGGGTTTATGCGTGGTTGTACTCACATACGTGGGTTGATGCGAGGGGTAGTACGACGCCTGTGTGGTGGTAGTGCTCACGTACACAGGGGGGTGGGTAGTATAGTGAGACTGTGGGGATGTTACGGTCACTTGGGGTGGTCTGTGAGTGTTGTAGGGGGGATACGGGGTTGTAGCAGTGACATGGGTGGGTCTATGCGTGTTATAGTGGGACTGTGGGGAAGTAATTGTCACTTGGGGTGGTCTGTGCGTCGTGTAATGGGTTTGCTGCGAGGTCACAGTGACATGGGGTGGTTTATGAGAGCTATAGTGGGGATGCGAAGTGGTAGCAGTGACATGTGACGGTCTGTGGGTATTGTAATGAGACTGTGGGGATGTAATGGTCACTTGGGGTGGTCTTTGAGTGGTATAGTACGTGGAACCAGTGTTGTACTGGGGTCTGTGAGTGGTATAGTGGGACTGTGACGTAGAACCAGTGACGTAATGTGGTCTGTGAGTAGTATGCACATACACAGCCGGTCGCCGCGTTGTAAAATCATCAGGATACGGCACCGGATACTGGTTGATACTATAGGGCGGCCTCTGCGGCTTCTGCGCAGTCGCAGGGTAGTGGTTATTGATGACGACGATCTGCGCCGCCTCGTGCGACGGCGGTGTCGGCGTCGTTAGGTCGTCGGGACGGTGGGTGAGCAGCGTGTACACAGTCTGCGGAGCCGGAGGGTGATGCACCGGCCTTGACGGATAATGGTGCTGATACGAGGGTCGCTGATCATACGGCGGTTTCACATCCTCTATCAGAATGATATTAGGTCGATGAGGTTTGTGATAATGATCCCACTTTGTAGAATCACCGCTAGGTTTCAGCACAGATCCCTCTGTATCGGCGTAGTGATATCCTGGCTTGTGATTGGACGGATGATGGTGATAAGGTGGTCGGTAATTACTCGGCTTTGGGTTGTCGTCGGTCGTGTGAGTGTGCAAGAGTATCAGATCGTCAAGGGAGATCTTCGTATCCTCGGACGCAACAGGTTGTGGAGTAGTTGACGTCTCACTGGAAGTATCCAGAGGGCGCTGAGGAATGAGATCATACATCGGCTCGGCTTCCTTGTCCACTACTTCAGAAGGCGGTGACGTAGTCGACGTTCGCGTGTGATGGTGGTATAGATCGTCCAGCAGTGACCCGGCCGGTTTGTTCGTGGTGGTTTGCTCGACGCTATCCGGTTTCAAGCTGATGGGCTTTGTCTCCCCCTCAGACGTGTACGTGTGATAAAGAATGAGATCGTCCAGAGATTCAACAGGTGTTTCCCCGGGCCAGGCCTTGTAAACCGGCGTCTCTGCCCCCCCACGTTGAGACTTGACAAGTGGTTTAGGGGATGGTCGTGAGACGGGGGTGTTATCTTTCTGAACGGTGCTGAATAAGTCGACGTCGTTGACGTAATGGCTGCTATAACGGTCACTAGGAAGGGAACTGCGGAAGGGGTTGTACTTGTTTGGTGGACCGGGCATGCGAGGAGGGTAGCGTTTTGCGTGACCAAGACGACTGTGAAAGGTATTGTTATGTTGGTTGCTAGGCAAACTGGATGTGTGAGGCGGGTGTTGTTTCACGTTGTCATGGGAACTGTGGTTGCTATGGCGGTTGCTAGGCAGATTGGATATGTGATGAGGTTGTTGTGTCTCGTTGTCATGGATACTCTGGTTGCTATGGCGGTTGCTAGGCAGATTGGATATGTGATGAGGTTGTTGTGTCTCGTTGTCATGGATACTCTGGTTGCTATGGCGGTTGCTAGGCAGATTGGATATGTGAGGAGGTTGTTGTGTCTCGTTGTCATGGAAACTGTGGTTGCTATGGCGGTTGCTAGGCAGATTGGATATGTGAGGAGGTTGTTGTGACTCGTTGTCAATGCGACTGTGGTTGCTCTGGCGGTTGCTAGGCAAACTGGATGTGTGAGGAGGTTGTTGTTTCTCGTTGTCAAGGTGACTGTGGTTGCTAGGCAGATGGGACATGTGAGTAGATTGTTGTGACTCGTTGTCAAGGCGACTGTGGTTGCTAGGCAGATGGGACATGTGAGTAGATTGTTGTGACTCGTTGTCAAGGCGACTGAGGTTGCTCTTGCGGTTGCTAGATATGTGAAGAGGGCGGTGAGTTGCGTTATCGAAGCGGCTGTGGAAGCCGTTGTACTTGTCGTCATCTGACGTACTGGACGTGCGGGGAGGGCGGTGTGTGGCGTTACGAAGGCGGCTGTGGAACACGTGGTACTTGTCAGGACGTGAGGGGCGGTGGGTCGTTGTTTTGAGGCGGCTGTGCCAGTGCTGTACTAGTCGCTCGGTGTAGGACGATCCGTTATCGGCCGCATCTTGCGCGGGGGGTAGCTGCGGTAGGGGGAGCCACGTCACGTCATCACTAGCGTGCGTGGATGTTCCGACAGTCACCACGCACAGCAGCACCAGCCACAGCATCCTCACCTGCAACAAGTGGGCATAGTTTAGTGGGGGCTTTTGCAATGTTACAAACATGACTAAACTTTTAATAATACTAATAGGTAGAACTAGATTTACAATAAAGAAGCCATGGGTTTACAGAGAAAATATAAGTATTGGCCACTCAAAATAGACTAGATGCAATCTGGTGGCAAGCAAATAAACTTCTATGAGGGGGAGATTACTCATCGTTGATTTGTTGAAACCATCAATGGCGCAGATAAGAGGGTAGCTTAGCAGCGCTATCTATTGTGCGCCCCTAGGTGTAGGGGCGCCCATTGTTACAAAGGTAACAGTTGTTTCCATGTTAATTCCCATAAACAAAACAAATACATAGCAACAATGGGTGCCCCTAGGTGTAGGGGCCGACTGTGAATTTCAACCTCCTATACCCAGTGTTTCCAAATTTCAAGACTTTTGTCTTGTCTCGTTGAAAATGTCGCCCCCAAGTTGCATATTATCATTTATCCTGAATCACATTTCTCGTTTTTACTCTAACCTGTTCATGCAAGGTATTCTTTATACATCATACTTTATTTAACATTTAAACTATCTTTTTGGTGATGTTGTTAAAGGTGTTACCACGTTAATTGGTTAGATTTCGTCGCTCACAATTTTCGACATACATAAACTCGAGCCTGTGTGTTTATCATACAAAGCAAGCGCATCTCACACCGGCTATGTACGGACTAGGCTGCAGTACTTGTTGCGTCTCCTGACAGGTAGGCAACTCGGCACTCACGCTCGTCTCCTGACAGGTAGGCAACGCGGCACTCACGCTCGTCTCCGTTACGCCTGAGATACCCAGTGGGCGTTGTTGAGATCGGCGTTAGTCAGTTAACTAGCTACGTAAGTATCTGGAACAACGTTTCGCGCTGATCTGAAAATGTAGTCAAAGTATAACAACCGCATTGAAGCTATGTTTCAACTCTCATTGTCTCATGGTCTGCCTATAGGCTCATACGTCTTAGGCTCATGCAACAAGTAGCCAATGTAACAGTCTCATTGAAGCTATGTTTTAACTGTCATATGCCAAGATACAGACAGGGGAGGGGGTTAAATGAAAACGAGGGTTATCGGAGTTTTACCACTTTTTAGAAATTCACAATATAGAAGTATTGGAAGTGGGATTAATGAAACCCCAAAAACGGCGACCGAGGGGTTAAAAACGGTGCTTATACAGTTAAAAACAAATGTAACCCCAAAACGTAACATCGCTTTATAGATTCTGGCCGTGAGAGAAAACAAGTTATGACAGTGAAGTAACAATAAGTTTGTTTGATTTACTTACAACTTTTGTACTTTTTGTACTCCACGATAGAGCTACAGTGCAACAAGTACTAAAGGTGTAGGTAAAACAAACACACCTAATGACTGTTGTTGGGATAAATTATGACGTTAATTATTGTTAAAGTCAACGGTAATTATACAATTATAGCGCATATTATTACCGCAATATGCAGCACTTAGTTAGGGGTGTGTTCTCATCGTACGCTACGCCTCGCTGCCTGTCAGAACGCGACACTGCTCAGTCTGATAAATCGCGCGTCGTGGACCGAAGTAATTGAGACGCCGAGATAAATCAAACCCCGCGACCCGAACACATTAACGGCCGCCATTGCAACCGGAAGTAAGCCACGCCCCTTCCGGTCGAGCGCAGTAGACGTGGCCCACTGACTCAGTTTGTGGATGCTAATTATTGCGAATATAAATGGTGGATGTGCGCTAGATATGTCTGTCTGTCTTGTCCTAGGACGGAAGGCTTTGTTTGTGTGGATGGGCTGAACTTTCAGGGCAAGAGATGGGTTCGTTTTCCGTTTCTACAAGATAGAAATAACTGACGATGTTCTGGTAAAGAAGCCGATACTGTCCACTTTCTGTATATCCCCTTTCTCTGCTAATATTCTTCAGAAGAAAACATGTTTGGAAACTAAATGAGTTATAATATTAAAACATTATGATTGCAACATAAGAATCATTGGTAGTTGCTAAATCAGATTTAATTAAAGACAAATGCGTGTTTATAAACGGTATTTAGTTTTCAAATAAATTTTCCAGTCCTGATAGTTAGATTAACCAGAGATTGAGCCAGCTGTTGTGCCAAGTGTCGGTATATTACAATCGACAAATACAAATTTCAAATTAACTCATTTAAAAGTGTTTACTTGGTGACTACTATGGTTAAAACAGGTTAAATAAAAAATAAAGAGCTTCCAAGTTATGTTTTAATGGTATTTCACTACATCCATTGTCAGAATATGATAAACACATACAATTGAGTGAAGGAATATATCTTTCGACGCATTTGGTGCGATGTAAGAGAGAGCGAAGGATGAAATATATTATCTAGTATAGGTCTCACACAACCCCACTGGTTCAATCATGGTGTTCAACAAGTGTGTGCGCTCTGTCTTGTGACGTTGTTAGGTTGACGCTACCGGCGGTAGCGCCGCCCTGGTGGAGGTGCCGGGTAGCTCGGTAGCGTAATTGTGAAACACACAGTGGCGTATAGGCACAGGATGGGTATACGAAAACAAGAACAACACAATGACGTCACAAGAGAAGAGAGGCAGAGCCCACTATTCTCCTCATCACTCAAGTCTATCTACGCCACTGGAGGTAGATTATACCCGGTGAAAGTGCTGAACCGAATCCGCGGTTCAAATTATTCACACAATAAACACTTACAAGACGCATCGTAGCAACAGAGAAACCTTTCGCTAACTCTAACACGTATACCTCTAGAAAATGTTTATGTGAAATAACTTATAGCCTTCCATAAAAACGCCGGAGTTAAACAGCACCATTATGCTACCGTTGTGTTTAAAGCTAGGGATCGATACATTTATTGTAGGTGGTCATGAAACATATAGATATCAAAGATGATGTTTTTTCGAGAAGATATCTTGAAAATAAATACCACAGTATAATTTTAATTGTTATTTAAATGTTTGAAAACACATCTCAAATGATTTATATAAACGAAATAAAACATTTTAAACATCAGCTACCAATAATGTACTGATAGCATATGTTTACAAATGTATAGGCTTATTGTGATTGGTTAAGGCCTATATTATGATTGTTTGGATAACATTGGTAACAAAAGTTTAACGAAGCGGTGAAATCGCATAGTTTGGACATATTTGAGGCGTGACATAATGCTAAAGAATAAAATTGAGGGAAAAGTGTAAGGGAAAAATAATAGAGGCAGACCAAGATTTGAGTATGCAATCTATGCAATATCTGTCTATGCAAACGTAGACTGGCATACGAACTGGATATCTAACATTGAGAATTTCACAACAACAAATAATTTAGGGCTGCCCAACGATAAAAAAAATCATATCGATATCGCGGGAAGAAATATCGATATCGCGTGGCGATATCGAAGTTTTCAAGTGACGTATCGATATCGGCGATATCGCCACATTGAAACTTTTCTCGTCTTTTTTTAGGATTTACAGGCCAGCTAGAGGTCATTTTTTAAACAATATTACGTTAAGAAATATTTTAGCTTTGAAATATCTTATTATGTGTGTCAATTTGTTTGTTGTACTATTAAAATTGTAAAATATCCACACAAAACAGCGATGGTGTGGTTGGCGTGACGTGATAGTTAATCGTTTTTTTGTATCAATTAGCTTATTAGGCATCAAGTTCGATATCGCGATATGTACGATATATTAATTCTATATCGATATCGAATTATTTATCTATTATCGATATTGTATCGAATTATCGATATCGTTGGGCAGCCCTAAAATAATTACAATAGGGTCTGCGTACATGTAATTTGTATCAGATTCAACCATATAATGTTTCAAATCTATTTCATGACTATCTTTTCAAGACTGATGCACATTCACAGTTTGTCTGAAACAAAACGCAATAACTACCTATATAATAATAATAATACAGTTTTAATGGTCTAGTTTTCAAAGAACTATCTCACATCGATGCACATCCCGACTATTTAATCAGCAAGCACAGCCCGTGTAGTTTAATTAGCACGCTCATCCGTCAACGCATGTCTCGAGTGATGCAAGCGATGTAATTACTTACAGGCGCACAGAGAATAGGTTTTGATGTCATGTTCACACTAGAGTGCGGCCACAGTGTCAAGGTTGACGCGTCTAAAAGTGCGTTACTACTGTGAGACACTTGTTGACTACGCAGTCTTACACGGTGTTGAGTCATTCACTATGTTACACAGATTCAATTGAGTAATATTCAGTTGTTGATTATTGGAATTTGTGTTGGTTTGAATTGGTATCGATTAAAAGATTGATAATTTTATTCTTTTCTTCTTCCAATATATTTTCGTTCTTTTCCCTCCTGTTTACTAATTTACAAATATATTTTCCCCCTTGATTATTATTTTGCTGTGATGTTTACTCTTGTACTCGTTTTATATATTGCTTAATTTGCATTATACACCCCTAATAATTTAGTTTATTTCTCTTTAGGTATTATAATATATAGTTTATAATTAAAATTACCCAATGTCGTTTATATTTCTAACAATAATTATTGGTTTATGTTTATGACATTGTAAATTTATCTAAAGTTCGACCATTTATTAATATATTTGTTTAATGACGTATTTCTGGGATTTTGTGATATCACGGTGGCTGATACTGTTGGGGCGCAGCTTCTTAAGCGTACATGGGTTCGAATCCCGCATAAGTCATTTTATTACAATTATCCTTCATCTACATCTATCACCCCTCATCTTCTAAAATATCATGATTGCAATAATGAAGACGTAACACAACAAGAATCATTGTCCTATCCTCAGTAATCATTTCATAACATTGTGATAAGACATTTCAATTACATAACACAATCGATATCAGATCGATGAGTTACGTTAACTGCGTTTATCAAGCGGACTGGGTTCGGACTGACTTCAGTCGCACCGAGTTCGGAACCCGTTTAGCAAGCATACTTCAATCCGGACTCCTCCTATTAGACCCTATCCCTGTCCTATTAAACCGGGCTAGATCGGCTTCTTAACAGAACTGAAATAAGCTCGAGCTGAGGTGTTTATCAGTCAAACTCGGTTCGACTGCGCACTAAACTCGGCTCGCACCGTCAAGTGCGAGCTCAGTCCGCTTGATAAACGTGTGGACTGTAATCTCAGCTAAGCAAGCGAGCATGCCAACAAGTGTATATGTTGTACAACAAGTGCAGACAAGTGCCCCAGCTATAAGATTACGGTCACGTATCGCGCACGCGCCAACCGTGGCAAATTATATATCTCGACCTGGCAACATTTTTACGAACAAAACGCCAGCGATCTAATCTGTCGCATTATAACGGTATGTACTCGTCAACCTGTGTAACTATTTCACGCCGGGAGGCAAAACAAGTAAAACTCATGTTTCTTTTATCTTTGCTTTGCGTCGTGTTTTTTATAACCCACAGCCACGAACGTCTGTCAAATATGTTGCACTTAATATACTCCAATATTTCTGTCATGAATCCGTAATCAAGGTTGAATATCCCAGCATCCACATGGCTTCGACATGTATGCTCATGTTTTTAAATGTTGTATAAGCAGAACCATTGGAGCTTGTGTATTAATTTTATTAAACCATATTAAAGCACAGATCACTAAAACATGTATAAGTATACGCATGCTTTAGAACAATCTTTTGAATAACATGCAGTCTCGATATTATACGTTAGTTAGAGCATGTGTAGTAATTTTATTAAGTTTAGTAGGTCAGTAAAATGTGCATAAGTATGGGCATGTTTTTGAAAAATGTTTCGAAATATAGTTATATGTTATTAGCGGAGATGGTTCGAACCCCAGTTACGTCGGGGTTTTATTCAACTGATTTGGCTTCCAAGAAATGTATTGTTATTGTATATACATCCTTTTCCATCGATGTTATCGTTTGTTTTATCGTTACGAATAGGTACTAACTATATAAAACTATAACTAAATATATGTAGACGTGAAACTTCAGCTAAGAACCAGAATTAACTCAGGCGTCCAAAGGAAAACAAGGATAAAAATATATAATTTATATTCGAACTAGAGTATGAATATCGAACAATTGCATTCAGAGAGAACTAGGAAACTATCAACTATAACAAGTAAATTGCCTTGGATATGAAGTGATTCAACAAGTTTACTTGTTTGCAGCGAGATTGAATGTAGGGAACGAGGGCAACGCGTCTTTGTCTTGTCTACAAAGCAAGTTTTGATGGAAAAGAGAATTGTTTACAATGGTTATGCTAAAACCATTCACAAAAAGACAGAGAGAGAAGTTCGCAAACAAACATCTTAGAGATGGGAGAGGGGGATAGATTCATATATGCCGACAAAAATGAACAGTTTCTGATACGGTTTCTTATAAAATCGTAGATCACAGCAACAACTACAATAACAACAACAACAACAACACGTGACCATCCCCTTTTAATATGATACATTCTTAGGTTGGAATTCATAGTCGGCCCCTACACCTAGGGGCGCCCATTGTTACCAAGGTAACAATTGTTTGCATGTTATTTCCCATAAACAAAACAAATCCATAGCAACAATGGGTGCCCCTAGGTGTAGGGGCCGACTATGAATTCCAACCTTAGTTTCCACAACATTCACACAAATACTCCCCTATCTGCAGCAAGGGTTGGTGGCGCATCCAGGGATGGGGGTTTGCCCAGCGGACGGGTAATATTTATCACGCCGACATCAAAAGAAGATGCCCGGGAGAAAACCCCAGCAGCCAGAAAATAATTAGAAATACATTTTAAATTCATGTAGGAGGATGAGGTTGAAGTCAACATTGAAAATCGTTGACTTTTTCTATACGGCTAGTCGTTGGAGTTTCTGGGGGGAACGAATCAAAGAAAGAGGAAGATTGTTGAATTTTATAATCTACGCAGGTTTTGATGATATTTTGTCCTTGAATTTAAGGAAACGAACCAAATACTGAGCTGATTAAATGGAGAAAAATTAGGCGAATGTCTGCAAACAATGCATACTCATTTTTGTTTTCAAATATACCCCAGCCCCTTGTATAAACGGGTCAATAATTCGCTGGTGCAAAGCCCTCAAACACAGAAGTGTGCATCTCCAAAGGGCTTATATTAAGGGCTTATAAGGGCTTATAGGGCTTATTATAAGGGTTTGTCCGGGCGCACCCGGACTAACTTTCTTCCAAACAAGTCAGTAAATCTCGAGTGAAAAGCCCTCGAAATGCCTCCAAAAAGCTCAAGCGGACGCAGCCGCGGGCGCGAAGCCCTCAAAGTGTCTCCACAGAGCTTAAACGGACGCAGTCGCGAGCGCAAAGCCCTGAAAGTGCGTCCAAAGAGCTAAACGGACGCAGTCGCGGGCGCAAAGCCCTCAACGTGTCTCCAAAGAGCTGATACGGGCCCACCCGGACTCACCCTCCTCCAAACAGCTCGGGCGCAAAGCCCTCAACCACAGGTCCTGTCTCCAAAGAGCTCAAACGAACGCAGCCGCGGGCGCAAGGCCCCCAAAGAGCTTATACGGGCACACCTGCACTCACCCTCCTCCAAACAGCTCGGGCGCAAAGCCCTCAACCACAGGTCCTGTCTCCAAAGAGCTTACAACTCACCTGGACATGATTCACCCCGGGTCGAGGGTTCGCTCCATCCCCCGGTATGACAGCCAGGACTCGTCAGCCCGGTTCCTGGTTCACAGTTGTCCCCATGTCCCCGTTGTGCGGCCGGCTGTGTGGGCACCGCTCCAATATGCTACTTGTTGCTCAAAACACTTGCTACTTCCTTCAAACACTCTTCGCTTCTACTCAACCTTTAGTAATCCTCGAGACACTTTTTAACTTCGTATTATTATCACTACAAAACATATTTATCAACTCTCTGGATGTTGTATTCTTCTTGTTCTTTACTTCTGATGAACCGTAAAGTCCTCAGATCCATAGAACGCACCTTCCCTAGCTCGTCACTGTTCACCCACGACTACCCCACACAAAGCAAACGCTCTCGATTTTAAACTGAAATTAAAACAGATATTTTTTAAACGCAGTCGTAAAGATTGCCCCTCCCCCCCGTGTAAACTCCCACCTTTCTCGGTCACTCGCTGCACGGATTTCCCATGATTAACCTCGAACTATCTAGGTTAAATTCCGAAAAACACTCATCGCCAATTTTTTCAGAAATTTGCACAATTTTAATTTTTCGCAAAATTAGAACGTTCGATGCGCGATGGATAAATAAATGTAGAATGCAACAGGTCGTAATGACAGTGTGCGATGTCACCAGGGCAACCAACTGTTATCGTGTGAAGCCAGGCAACATCTGAGGGCGAGCCTCGCAAAAACAAGATGGCGCCCGAGAGCGTCTTCAACCGTGCAAATATCGTTCAGTGTGTGAGTGTGATGATGAGGGGGGAGGCGGGGGAGGGGGTATTGTTGCGGCTAGGTCAGGGCTGGTCGGCGGCGAAGAGAGTGGCTGACATGCGATAAGTTTAGGGTTTGACCTCAAACCTTGGCTCAGGGTCGGGGTTCACACGCCATTGACGCCGGCATTGACATTGGTTGGTACAGAACGAACAATGGGATGTGCAACACTCTCACGATGCTTATAGGTTTCTTGTGTGGTTTACGAACATGTGAAGGGTTACAACAAGAATTTCCTGAATATTATAGTGATCGCAGTTGATTATATTGTCTCTAAACATTCCGACAGGGCATTCGTAAAACATATTATATATCCGACGAGAACGTATACGCAAGAGTTTTTCCATCGTGGTTCCCAGGCAGATATATCGTCTCAACCGACTCTAAAGGAATGTTTATTGTTTCAATATAGCAGCGAAGTGGTGGAAAAATCGAAAGAGAAACTGGGCGGGGAGGAGGGTGGGGGGGGGGGGGGGGGGGCAGTAATTAAATTAATGATAATAGAAGCAAGTGTTTGGCCACGGAAGCCAGGACAGATATATATGGCTTATACAAGATTCAACGATTTTCAATAAGGCTTATGTACTTATTGCACTGACTGCATCACCCTATAATACAGTCGACAGTGCCAAAAGTACAAAAGGTGTAGGGTAGGTAAATCAAACGAACCTTACGTAAAAACAAAGTGCATTTGGTGTTTATAATTTATTGTAAATTAATTGTAAACTAGTAACTACCCAAATAATAAGAAATTTCAAATGGCCTACAAAATGGCCGACCTAGATGGTCATATCCCCACATATCTAAACTTTTTTGTCCCCCTAAGAACAACTAGAAGACATTCTACATTTTACGTCCCCAGCAATAGAATTGATCTCTATAAGCATTGTGCCATCAATAGATTACAATCTACATACAACCAGCTAGCAGAGCATTTGAGCACCGACATTTGTTTTGAAAGTTACAATTGTTTTAAAAATAAAATAATCCAGGCGCTGTAGTCAAAGTAATCATGTAATTTTCTTGCTGTTGTTAAGGTATACTTGCTTATGTATTATGCATTATGTTTTATTGTAACTGTTGTATTTTTTATTTTTTTATTATTGTAATTGTTCGTGTAATTGTTTGTTGTATTATTACTTACTCATGTCACCTGAGTGTATAATATTGTATTGTATTATGTTTGCACTAGTGGGATTTTGATTCCTGTTTGCAAATAAAGGCATTATTATTATTATTATTATTATTATTATTATTATCCTCTGGGCGTAGATAAAAGAACTCTCTGTCACGCACAAGAATAGACTGAAAGTTATAAAAATACTTTTTAGGTCGTTGATAAAAACAAATTCGCCAGAATTTCGCAACACAATGGCGCCCGTATTCAGAGAATGTGCAGCGGGCGTCTTGAGTGGGCAGGGCCCCCCGTCCAGAAAGTCTGCCCAGTTTCCTGTCACAAGTATTGTTAGTGCAACAAGTGCTATGATGGTTCACAGGATCTCTTTGTCGCACTAGTTTACAGACTGTATAACCGCCCAACGTGCAATAAACCGATGAGCGACGTGATTGGCTCGCAAGGTTGCAGTCGGATTGCATCGACCAATCACAGAGCGGCTCTCACGAGAAGTGAATCGAAACCGAGTTCTTGGAATGTTGTCGCGAATATTTACCGCGAATCAGTGAAGGGATTCTAGTTTCAAGGACGGTGAAAATATTTTTGTTTAATCATAAAAATAAACCTATAATTTATTTGTATTTAAATTTTACTGGGCCAAAATAGCCGTCTATAAACATTGCAAGTTTCTCTTGCATTTATAAAGTTATAATTATTCTTCAGAATTTGATACATACAAAACTATGTAGAATTGTACATACATTCTTCTAAATATGTCCCAGACATTTCTAGTTTGTAGATGAATAAAATGTTGATCAATTTCAAAAACTATGAAATACCAAACCACACAAAAAAGTCAACAAAATTGTGATTAATTCGAAAGTTGGAACAAGTTAAAATACCTTTGAAAAGGTAAGAGAATTAATTTGATACCGTTATTTTAGGTATGGGAACCTGTCCTGAAGGAGATGTTATCCTCAGCAAGTAGACTACTATTAAGATTAAAAAAATACATTCATGGAACGAATAATATTAATTTCAATCTTTGAACCACCTGAAGCTCTAAATTCACTTCTACTTCCTAAATGTAATTCGACTAATAAAACATTCGCGCATACAGCTTTCCGCTAGACTGTTGACAGCTCCTTGTAAAACAATGGTGTCTGGTACGAATTACGTCAGGTTTTGGTGGTAAACGCATTTAAATAATAATATGCACCTGTCAAGTTGATTGATTGATGGGATCGCGACAAGTCACACACTGATAAACCAGCCTAGCTTGAGCACGATTTGTAAGGTCACACATAGGCCAAGCAATTACCACTTGAACGGTAAAACACCGGGGATCTAATTCGGGAGGTTACGGGTTCGAACCCCGGGAATTCTAACTGAAAGTTTGTTTGCGATCCGTAATATGACATCGAAAAACTAGTGGTCTACACTAACATGAAACATTCTAATGCGGCAGTGGTTAGAGGGGAAGAGGGACTTTCTTCCCAAAGAATTCACTTTTAATACACCCGTTCTGTGTTACACAGATATTTTTTTGTAGGTAGACACATTCAGTCAAAATCATATTATTGCATGATATGGACTTAATGGTTGGAATACGCGTCTGCGATTCTCATTTCCGGTTTTTGACATTCTCGGACATTTTAGCCTCTATCGCTAAGCAATTACACATCAACAGTCACAACAACAATGTGAACAATGTCAAAATCCGAAACTCAAGGGCTAAAATGGCTGCCTACCGCCTTCTTCCATGGCTATTTAATTGGTACATTGATTTGTTAACTGATTCAGGTCCAGTAACGATGTTACTATTTATTATAAGACCATGATATGTATGTGTGCGTTATTTTTTAAAACACTATTATTAATGTTCAGTGCAGTGAAATACCGATAAAGGAGGTTTAGATAGTCTGCAATGCGCTGCGGTCCCCCATTCGAGAAGGCGGTGGGGAATAATATTGTAGTAAATGATATTTGAAATCTATAGATCGAGTTTGGTTCAGCACCCGACATGCATCAGCGAACGTAGAGATACCAGGAAGTGCATCTCAGTGAAATGTCTGCACAAGACGGACCCACGGCTCACTAAACACAATCTGTGTCCGGCTCTAGAGATATATCATCTACAAGGCTGTGGAACGTAATGATAGACCCATATCTAGTAATTTAGTTGTCCGGAGATATCACTTTGATAACGTATTATCATTGGTCGGAAAGTGAGGTTGTATTTTCCAAGACTACGCATTTACACGTATACTCTTGATTTGATAGAAGACATGGGTAGGTTTAATTGACTTTAACACTCCAGCTTCATTAGCTTTAGGCCCTCTATTAGCAGGTATAAACAAAACTGCAAGAAACTGCACCTTGATATCCTTGACACTACACTTTGAAGACTACGCATTTACACGTAAACTGTCTATTTTATAGAAGACGTGGGTACGTTTAATCGATTTGAACACTATGTCTTAATTAGGTATTGGCTCTCTATGGGAGGGTATAAACAAAACTGCAAGGCAGTCCACCTTTTTCGAGATAATTACGTTTAAGGGTCGTCACACTACCCTTCGATGACTACACATTTACAAGTATACTCGTGAGTTGGTAGAAAACATGGGTATGTTTCATTGAGTTGAACACTCAATATTAATTCAACAACTTTTTAAAAATCTTCCCATCACCCCAAAAAACAAGACTGTTCATCTTACCTCTGTCTGGTTGAAGTCTGCTAGTCTTGTGCAGCATGCAATCTTGTCTGATATCGGAGAACTGCACTGCTGCCGTTGAATGGTTGAATGACAACATTGTCGCCGCAGGCAAAGGGGGCGGCGACATTTCTTGCATCTAGGATTTAACGACGCCGAAAATAGGTAACTTTAAGTAATTTAGAAACACCGTTAGCGTGTCTATCAGAAGCATTTTACGTGTGCAGTTGCGTATATATGGCGGGCGAGACAATACCCGCTCAGAACCAAAATACCCACACATTCATTTAATATTAATACTGTATACTGTTTTTGTAATTATAACATTAATCGAACACAATTTAGATGTGTGTACTAAAGTTAAGCTGGGAATAAGGGCCGTTGTTTCATACAATTTAAAAAAAAATCAAACTATTAATTTTTGTTGCGTGTTAATTGTACGATATAATTGATTTGATGTTGAACGACTTACTAGGCAATTAGGTCATACGACGTTATATTAGCAGTTTAGTCTCCTCTTACGACAGGCAGAGCTACCCTGGACCAATTCTATCCCGGGTCCAAAATACCACGATTATAGTGATTTTTATTTTCAGCAAAAAAACCCAGATAATTTCCAGTCTTCCATAAGATGTTTACGGTTTGAGCAATCAACTAAACATAACTACAACAAACAATACGCACAATTAATTTACCAACCACCGTACATATAAACAAACAAGCAAACAAATAGACAAGATTTTAGGTGTTACTAGTATGCAGAATCTACAAAACAAATTGAAACATTCTAAATAGTAAATTTTACTTTTAATGATTGAAAATGTTTGTCCAATTAACATTAAAATTAAATAATGTCATCGTTTTACAGACAACTCGAGCTGCAAGAAATAATTATATCCTCAACACTTTTATAACTGAATAGGATATACATTAAAAACAAATTTACTTTTTCTTATGAGCTACACAAGGAAAATATAAAATGAACCTTACATTTACGCTTGGATGGGCCGTTTAATAGATTAAAGACACAATACTGCAATATGAGCAGGTGGCCTTCGTTTTGTTGATCTGTCTTCTTTCAAATAGTTTAGCACATTGATTTTGTTGTACCTTGAAATTACTATTCACTTAAAATTACAACTCACTGTTAACTCTACCCCCCCTTAAATAGAAGTAGCAACAAATCACCCCCCCCCCCCCCTTACCAAAGAGATCACCATCTCAGTTAAAATTTCCCCCAGAACTGACCAATTTTTTTTTCTAAATACTATCTAAATTTAATTTTTTGGGTGTGTATTTTTTTATCTTGGATCAGTGAAAAAGAAACTGATAAAGTGCACTAATAACAATCTTATCTTCTTTTTTTTTGAAAGATTTGAATATGTTGCGATTTTCAACTATTTTTAAAGGGTAATTGTCAGTGAAAAGCATGTCTGGTAAATACTCGAGAGCTATTTTTAAATTGTCTTCAAAAGAATACTGAACACAGTGACACCAAGGCTATAGTACCATTGTGTTTGGAAGGTTATAGTACACTTTAACAATAACGAAACATTTTGTGGGAATACGGATATAGGGACAGCATAGGAGGCAAGCAAATAATATACTATCATGTAGTTCAACTAAATGTAAAATGGAATGTACAATATATTTGCCACACAGTTAAGAAACACGTTAAGTAATATAATAATTAACAGTGTCAAATGACGTTAAATTAAAAGTTAATACAGTAAAACAGTTGCATGACATGTTCAATAGTAATATACCGGCAGGTAGGGTCGGATTGGTGCGAGAACGGCACGGATCAACCGCACCGATATCGCACCAATCCGACTCTTAACACGCGCAACGGCCAACAGTTTATCGGAGACAAGTGGCCAAGTGACAACCGGCCAATCGCACACGTACGGTTCCTGACCTAGAGATGTATTCCCGTGGCCCTGACCGTACGAGTGTGACCGACAGACTTGCTCGTTACACCCACAAGCTCGGTTCAAGGTCGAGCAGCCAACGTAGTGAGTGAGCCATTGTTTGGAACCGACAGACGATAATTACCGCCTGATTCAAGTGGGACTCGGTACAGAGGCAATTCCACGCACCAAGATCACACATATAATATACATAAACCCTGTAGAATATTTTAGGAATAATAATTTAGATAAATACATAATATTGCTTTTTTATCAATTCAAGCACGCTAAATAAAATTTACAAAATTTACCTCCGTGACGAGTGAAAATCAGACTAGATGAATGAGGCCCGTAGTACCCATAGTCGACCCACGGCTAAATCGAAATCCAGGGGTGTTATTTTCTGTACAAAAAACAAAATCCCCGACAAGCGTGCTAGTATATACCAAGTCGACTACGAATACGGACTTTATATATGACGTTAGACCCCAACTCTCGCTACAAAGTGTAAATCGTGGACATGATCGACGTCAGTTCCGATTGGTTGCGACATGTGTACAGAATTTAGGAGAATTACTTCCCGTGAACATACCGCGTGTTCTCGCTCGAAGGAAGAGACGTGATAAGTGTATCAGTACAACGCAATACTGTTAGTGTATACCCTCTGCCACGAAACAAGCGAGGCGCCCAGATGAAAACCGTAAGCAAACTACACCTTAAAGAAGAGTAATATTTAACAGATCAGTCTACTCACGATTTTAGAAAAGTCAATGCACATTCTATCATTACCTATAAATAAATAAACAACCTGCTATTTATTTAACGACTTCGATTAGCGACACGACCAAAGACAAACCCACATTGAGAAACACAAGCAGAGTACGTGTCACAGACTTGTATTTGCTGGAAGAGTGTATCTATTGCATGTACGTCCGCCCCTACCATGATTCTCTTTGCTTAGTCTTAGAGGGTACACGTATGGTAACTTCACCTACTGTTCTTTGGACTAGAGAGCGACAGAGTTTGGGGTTTCACACTTTGAATTTCGGTTACCTAGCTTCAAAACAAAACCGTGCCAAGAAGACGAACCCACACAAAACGGTGCAACGCTAACTACGATTCGAAAACCAAACGACAAAAACGTTCTTTCAAATGGCTCTGCCACCACGCCGCTTACGCCCCCCCCCCCCCCCTCCCTCCCGCCCCCTGTCGGCCGTCAACACAAGCCTCCCTACGCAGACAACATCCGTATAAAACACTATGTACACTATTCAATCAAGTAAGTATATAACATCAGCACCATCGGTTTGTTTTCGACAACAACAACAACAACAACCTTCGCAAGACTAAGCAGTCAATCAAGTGCAAAATAGTTATTACCAACACTCTTTCAAACAAACGGTAAAACCGTGATGATTACGTTTAAGCATATAAATGATTCGTGTACAACTGAATTGCGACATTTAAATTTTAAATAACGAGAAGTAATCAATTGATTGTATTACTCCAATTAACAGACCAGAAATGGTAATTTCATCAGTACCTATATGGTGTCGCCCCTTTAATTCAAATTTCAAGGGACCCTAAAAATGCCGATTTGAATTAGAAAGTTTTGACTTAAAAGGGCATTACACACACACTTTCTACAAGGGACTTCACACTAGTCTGAAAAACAAATTTTTGATCAACAGAGTTTGAATTGACGAGGGACAACCGTAATAGGGAATGCTAACGTTTCTCGTTTCTAGTTCAATAAATTAGAGACGACGTTTCGAACACAAAAACTCGTATTTTAGTAAAGTTTTCAGTCATAAAAGTTAGCTGATAGTTCCACATCACCACATCATATATCATAGTTAATTTTGAGAATTAAGTAGCATTCCCTATTGGCTGAACTGTACTTAAATTACAAACGCTATTGATCCGAGATAGGACGATGGCAAACACTTCAATCAGACAGATGGTGATGATACGAGTGCGTATAAAAGTGATTAAACAACGGCAGTTCGTGCGACTAGTACATTTTCAAAATTAAACATATTAAATTATTTGCAGATTCAGATTTCAAAGACTAAATGCGAGTACAATTTATATTAGTCATAGCCCAACAGAAGCAAGAGCGAGCTATCCGATCCTGCTGCAGTATTCCTCAACTGAAAGACATTACACTGTAGTGGAAAACGTACAATCAATGATCACGGGAATTCGGACGTCTTTGGAATGGCACAAACAACGTACATACATACTACGTACGACGAGCAACGTTGCTACTTACAACTTCTGATATTTGCGACACACTAACAAACAACCGATTACAGAGTCGCGAGCATTTCATTCAGGCTATCATGGATGTGCTCAAAAAATAAAAAAAATTAACTGTGAAAAAAAAAATGGCATTATCAGAAATCAATTGCAAACATGCTCGATCACCGATTGATGTTGCATGATGAAGCAATCCAGCATTCCCGGTGATTTACCACTAAAGAGTTGGGAGAGTGTCCAAGTACGTTCAACAGCGAACGAACAACCACGCACATAGAGCCGCGATGAAAATCTCTCCGTTAGGGAGAGTGAGTTACCTTGTTGCGGCTACAACACGCCACCGTCTGGATTCGGGAAACAAGACCTGCAGTCCCTTTACTTGTCTTGTGACAGGAACATGCCATAACCAACAATATAGACTTGCAAGTTTGATACAAACTTAAACAACTCTTATTATGACAGATCGCGAAGTTTTACGTAGGTATGCTGCACCAATACAGGCCCCAAATAATTGCCGTATATTTAGGCCTACAAGACTTGAAACGCAATGAGGCTAATGATGATCAAGGCTTGTTCCATCCTGCAAATATCGAGCTGTTGTGGACCGCTAAGACAACAAGACAAATACCGTAGTTTCAAAGCGGAGTAACGTGGTTGTTCGTATGGTTGACAGGTGAATTACCTTGGTCGAAATACAGACGTTAGTCGGCTCACCCCACCATTCACAAGAGTATGTGTCCTTTCAGAGACCGAATCCTTGGATCGCGTCGTCTCGTGTGACAAAATGAAAACCAGTCTTATCTCTAAACACGTTGCAAACTTTAGTTCTAGTTATTATACCCTTCTCGACCCGAATTATCTAAAGCAAAACATTAACATTAAAAAATGGTAACAATTCATTTGTGAACATCGTCAAGTCTTCGTCTCCTCGAGATCATTTCTAATTTCCGTGGTTCCGTTGCCCAGCGTCTGGGTAAATCAATCCAAACAAAGCATTTTTGTCGCTGTATCATCATCTCTAGTCATTCACGAGACACTAGTTTCCAACTTACTCAATCGGAAACCTCCACAAGTTTGGAATGAATAGTTCAAATAAAACAGATTAGTTCCTCAAGACCATCCAAAACTCGTCTGGAGTCCGGAAATGTAAAAAATGCACATCCTACTGACAAAGTGAGCGGACAATAAATACTGGTTATGCAGCAGCTCCCAACTACGCAGCTCCTAACAGTGGGTCAAGTCTAATCTATTCAGAAGGTTACGCACACACTGTTCATTCACACTAGCTTCTATCTCAACGTTAAGGCCAATCCTCGAGTGACGGGTAACATTTAGTCAACACTTCAAGCCTGATTCCGCAGTTATCAGTGAATCAAGTTTAAGGCACATATTATATTACATACATAATTAGATCTTTAGATAACTGACATGTTTTCCTACCAGGCCCCATAAGCTTACTACGAGTTATAGTACGAGATTAAAATTAGCCGTATCCGACGCTAGAAAACAAGGAAACGCGTTTACTATCTTCAAGTGTTCAGAGAAATGTTGTGAAATATGTACGTATTCAGCAAATGTATTTAGAGTTCAGATAGCAGAGCTATAAAAATGGAAACTCACCATACTTCCGCCTACGTAAGCTAACTACATTTACGGGTGGCTAAGTAGCTAGGCTATAAATAGGCAAACATCTAACTGTAGAAATGTTTGAGCTAGTATGCACATTGATGCTTTCTTGCATAATCAAGACGTTGAGTGAGTGATATGAAGATCACAGAGGACGATGCATTGTTAACATTTTCAGATCCAAGTCGAGTTAAGGACGAAACATTTTACAAACAACAAAATATTGCACGTTACCAATTTCAATGTGATGTGTTTCAAAACCTGGCGTGGTTACATAATATGTACGTTTCTCTGTCTAGAACGACTCACAATCCAGAAATGTTAATGAGTCTTTTCAATGCGTACATTCTCGCACTAAGTGTGAGACACCAACCAGTCCAAGGTTTTGCGCAGCTTAAAACTAATTTAATTCATTTTGGTTCACTTAAATAAATAAATACTACATATTAACAAAATATCTACAATATGTGGAAATTGGGCCCAACACAGATTTTGAAATATGTCATAGAATATAATCGATAATTATCATCAACGTAATGAATGCCATTCAACTTAATTGTATTAAGCCAAGGCTAAGAAACTTACGGCTTACCTTGGACAAACATGGATTTCTTAGTCTTACAGATGACATGTACTAGGTGTAGTTATGTACCGACTGTTCGCATAACAAAGCCAACACCACTACTTGCATGCGTCTTGAAAGCACAGAGATACCATACCGCTATCTTTTGCGTCAAGTGGACCACCACAAAACGAGAATAGATTACAGAATTGCACTTCACACAGATACGTACTCACAAACGATGCACGTCACCGGTACATTAATGCCTGCCAGGTCTTACGAGTTCCAAATAAATATTTTTGGTGTCGGCGACTTGATTTCAAAGATTCTGATTGGTGGTTGCCACGGTAGAAACACGTTAGCGGTGATTTAGTTGGAAGTCGTAAGACCAGACATAAGACAACCATTATATTTGAGTGCATCTCACTGCAAGCACGTGTGACCTTACTTAAGAACCTTCCATCGACATCGTCCTCATTCATTTGACGATCTGTGAGCAAGTTTACTGTTTAGCAATGTAGTAAAGACAAGTTCATAGTTAAGATGAAAAAAAAAACAATACAGGTTGTGGATGGGCAATACGACTCAAAATCTTACATTGACATGGGAGCATTTCACATTTGTAAAAAAAAGCTGACAACATAATACAAATCTAATTTCTGTCAAAGAGATTGGCATGAGTGTGACTCAAATAATTATTACAATAAATTAATAAAAACACAATCGAATAATCTCATAAAACAAATAGCTTTTCTTGCAACAAGAGCACAATTCATCGTTCACAAACAATATTTACCAAACATTTGCTGCCATCAAAATTGATTAACTTTCACCGGAGTACTTTCAGCTAAACTACTGCACAAGATATTATCAGCCTTCGCTTTAAAGTTTCCCTTTAATTTATTGAATATCGTCTTCCGTTACTAAGTTACACTGTGAAACATTCTATCCGGATAGTACGTACGCCTCAATTTAACTCGACTCTCTCACCCTAGCTACAAACTTTATTAGGATGTTAAATAGTACCATATAAAATCGCAACAAAACTATCGTATTGTCCGTCAATAGTCTTTAAGCTTTGCCTCGTGAATATTGTCTGCCTCAAGAGAGCGAGGCTTGAAAAGTTGTGAGCGCACGAGCCTCTACCGACATTAGAGTCTACCAACGTTGCGTGCAACAACGCTATATCTAACCGTCGACGGCGCGGACTGTAAGGTTACGAGCCTCCGTCTACACCACTACGCCCTAGCCTACCGACGCCACATTCTACCGAGCCAGCAGTCTTATCTATACAACAAGAGAACAACGTGTCAACGTTACGGCATGAGGCAGCACGCCGTACGTAGTGAACAAGAGATAAATGAATTATAAACGCATCCTTCTGCACGTGTTCAACATTAATATAATTTGATTTTTGTCACGATATGATAACAGTGAGGCTGCGTACGTAGAAATGAAGTAAGCAGGTAGTACTAGTTATATAAATATAGAAAGATTTAATTATATATTACATAGTTGCAAACCGAAAATCTATTGAACATTACCAGCCGAACTGTACAGGACAGGTCAAACGCGTAGTTTGTAGCTAGGATTCCGATATAGTAGTACCCCAATCACTGGTATTCTTTGATTTAAAGCCACACTCTTTGATACGACGTGTGTTCTAAGAACGCAGTACAAAAAAATAAGGCTACAACTAACAGGATACATACATACCACATAGAAAGTCAACAATTGACGTTAACAAATTACGGTAGGCTATGCCTAAATCAAGATTGTATTGAGCAAGTGCAAATACACAAGATTGGCTTCTAAACAGGAGACAGAATCATTCATATGGCAGATATGTACAGTAGTAACAACGTTGCTGTTTGATTCTTCCCTACTAGAGACGGATTCACACGACTGATTTAGGTTTCCCTACCAGGTTGGTGAGCTTGATCATGTATATTGGTAATTTTACTACACAAACTATAATCAACCAATGCAACCTGACAAAATATCGACATCAATTGCAAATTAAATTGAAACTAAATTGTTGGCCAACAAAAGATCAGTCGCATGCAGCCTACCCAAAACTATCGTGTTCGCAAGTCTTTGGATTGCGCTTGCCTAAACCGACGCTTCAAGGGGCAAACAAACTATATTGCAAGTGGGTGTTTATATAAATGCCAAAATGCTCGACACTGTAATGCCAAATTGTTTGACAAAAAGGTGTACAAATGCTCGACGTTCAAAACTTTAATAAAAGTTGTAGTCTAGTTGAAAAGGTTCGCTTATCGATTGCTACAAGTCTTAGACCACTAGTCGAAGACAGTGACCGTCTTCTAGATGTACGTCTACAATAGTTGACCACTAATTGAACATGCCTTTTGAAACAAGTCTGCAAACTACGAGAGTTAATGTCTCCGGACAACGCTTTAATCTAGATCATATTCATATGAACTCAAGTATTGTACAATGTCATAATCTTTACATGTCTAACTTTTAAACTACAGTGATGCAAGTAAAAGTACAACAGTACAACTCACCGAATTCCACAAGAAGCAATTTTTTTCGACAATTGCGCAAATTTTTACAGGACTCGACTTGTGGACCGTGGGTCGTCGTGCGTACCTCTCGAAAGGAATATATCTGACTTAGTGTTAACGCTGTAAAGAACGTTAAATAATTATTTAATTCACTGTTTTAATTAATAATCACAATCGCTTGCGGAGTGACTTGGTCGATGCCCTGCACCGGTCTGTCGTCACAGTCTGGAACCAACGCCCTCACAGTCTGATTGTTGGTGGCGGGCGGGTGGGGGAAACAACCCCTCCGTGCCTACGCTGCCGCGCGGATAAGACACTGTGTCGCGGACGACGGTAAGCGTGACAGCGAGTGCGGCTTACGCAGGGCGAGCCGCGAGTGCCCGACACAACGTCAGCACCCGACCGTAGATCCCCCGACTTCGCACTCGCCCCCGTGGATTCGCGCGTCGACGGGAACACTTCGGGAGGTGTCACTTGGGGGGGAGGGGGGAAGGGGGGGGGGGGGGGCGACTAACTGTCCGACGTCGTGCCCCCGCGTCAGTACGGGTAATACCACAGGTCCGTGCCCGAGTTCCATAAGTACGAGAACATCCTGAAGTGGAGGTACGTCGAGGTCATGAAGAACAGGTGCAGGATGACGAAGCGCAGGCAGTCCTGAGACACCTGTTGTGGCGGGATCGGAGATGCGCTGAAGTCCTCGCAGGGGAAGCGGCCCGTACGGTAGTAACCCTCGAGCATGCGCTCCTTCTCCGCGAAGCGGTCGTACAGCCAGGTGGCCATGGCATCCGGGTCCCGCGGTACCTGGCCAAGGAAGCACACCCTTACCCTCATGTTTACACCCTCGCACAGCACACAGACTACTGAGCCAAGGAAGCGCACCCTTACCCTCATGTTTACACCCTCGCACAGCACACAGACTACTGAGCCAAGGAAGCGCACCCTTACCCTCATGTTTACACCCTCGCACCACACACACACTACTGAGCCAAGGAAGCGCACCCTTACCCTCATGTTTACACCCTCGCACCACACGCACACAGACTACTGAGCCAAGGAAGCGCAACCTTACCCTCATGTTTACACCCTCGCACCACACACAGACTACTGAGCTACACCATTTCAAAGATATTACGACTACTGTCGGATTCAAATTTACGTCTCTCGATTTAGAATGAAACCAATAAAAAATGGTGCACTGTACAATACAAAATTATTTATTATATTGGTTCTTAAAAAATCCCTAAATTAAACTAAATTTATATCATATTATTTTTTGTATTGTTACAACAATTTAGCACAATGGTTAACAAAACAAGACTTTAAAGGTAGGTTACATTACAGAAAACTACAATCCAATAGCTAAAGGATTTGAACAGATGTTTAGAATTGAATTGATATAAAAAAACAAAAAAACAAGAAGCAACACTATTTTACAGTGTTTTACCTTTCATGCCATTGGCCCACCATAACCATTAATTATTTTTGTCCGAATTTTCAAAGTCGAGAGACACCTCTTTCAATCCAATTTTGTAGTGACGTTTCCAACATTACATTACAAGATATGTAATTCCTAGCTAGCACCATCAAGTCAATTCAACACTCTACTACTACTACAACTACTACTACTGACACATAAAACAATAGCTAGCTACACAAAACCCTAGGGGTACATGTTAACACAATACATAGGCTACAATTACTACAATAACGTTAAACATTCAAACCATCACAACGTAATAAAATTAAGAAGCTTTCAAGTTTTTTTATGAAATAAAAGTGGAGTAACGTACGTACGGTTGATTGTAAAACACAGTATGTAGGCCTACACGTGTGTTCTAAGAACGCAGTACAAAAAAATAAGGCTACAACTAACAGGATACATACATATCACATGGAAAGTCAACAATCATATGAAAAAATTTACCATTTCCACACCAAATTTGGTTTAAAATTTAAATATAACTAAACTACATCGTTGACAAGAACATATGACTATGTATTCATCTTATTGTGACACACACTCTGTATCTACCTGACCTTGTTGGTTTCCGATAAAACAAGAGAAGGCTACGTACTACAGACATTATTCTATGTTCTTGTAACTTTCAAATTACTAAAACCTATAGCCATAGTTATTAACTAAACTAGTTCAATACTTGTGGACGCTCACTCACCTGGCTGCACGGGAAAAGTCTATAGAAGAGCAAAGTCTTGCACGGCTTTCTGTAGCCGGTGACGATGGTACAGAGGTCCAAGGGTTTGCCGTCGGGATACGCTATCGTGATATCCAGCACCCAGCTCAGCTCGTTAACAGGACCTGTGGGAACGAACGAACACGAACGTTAAAGCAAAGTTCCGTGCCGGCCCGGCAGAGTATTCATTTCTAGGCCCGGTGAGAATGTATATACGCACATTATGACTGGCCAGCATGCAAGTATTAAGAACTCTTACTAACAGAATAGACAGCACTGCTAAGCAACCTTCTTTCGGCACCATTGACGATTTAACAACAAAACAACGGCGAACAATTGACAGCTAATCTTCTCCTCATAACAGTGTGCCTCCACAATGCACCTAGTCTATTTTGAGTGGTCATGTGTTGAACACTTGTGTGCAGCTAATTTGTACTAATTCTTTCAAATAATTATTGTCATTGCTGGTCTTACTGAACAGAATCCAATTTAAAAAAGTTCAATTCGATACAAACTTGATGGAAGTTCTCGTAATTTTAAATTCAGCATCAAATTATAACCTACATATCAAATATAAAAAAGTAAGAGTAGGCCTACAGTATTTAATTGTAAAAAAAAAAAAATTGCAAGATGTCTCATAAAAAAACAAAAATCCCCACCACGATTAAATCGCAATTAATTTTGACACGATTATCAATTTTAATTTTACAATCATCAAATCCCTAAATATTGCTAATTCACTTACAAAAATACCATTTTTCAATTTGAAGCGAATGCTACGTCAATCGTTTAAATCACACTCTAGTCAAGTTTAGTCAAATCGCACGGTGAAAATAAATGGATAAATAAATAAATAAATCAATAAATAAATAAATAAATAAATAAATAAATAAATAAATAAATAAATAAATAAATAAATAAATAAATAAATAAATAAATAAATAAATAAATAAATAGATAGATAGATAGATAGATAAATAAATAAATAAATAAATAAATAAATAAATAAATAAATAAATAAATCAATCAGTGTCCGCACCTTGCACGGTGTCCGCGGGCCGCGCGGTGCCGTTGTTGTTTGCCGGCTCTCCGCTGAACACCTCCATGATGGTCTGGAGGGCGCCGACGCGAGGCAGCGAGACGTGCTGCAGCACCGGCAGGTTGTTCTTGAGCGCGTAACGCTGACTGGTCTCGCGACGCTTGCGCAGGAACCCGCCCTCGGGGAACAGCACCATCCAGTTGCGGCAGCGCGGGATGTAGGAGGACTTGAGGTGGGCGACCAGGGCGCGCAACGACTCGCCGCGGCTGTCTCGCCCCTGAAACACAGAACGTAGATGGATTAGTCTTTTTCTTATATCTGCTCCCTGTGTCCAACAATGAAGTCGGGTAGGGGATAGGAAATTAATCCCATCATATTCTGGCCCTTAGGTACGTCGAAGCCGGCTGGCCATGCCTGACGCTTCCCTCATGTTAACTTCCTCCGGCTCCTCCTCTTCACTTTCTTCTTCCTCTGCTCTTTCTACAAATTCTGTCCATACTTTTCTATCTTCCCACCATCGTTCCTGATTGACCTCTTCCCAAGTTGCATTTCTTCTTTCCACGTCTTTATTTCTTTTTTTATCCTATGCCGAAAGTTTGATTAATCATTTTTCTTCCTCTATCCAATAAATGTGTGTTTCCTTCTCTGGCCCGCTCAGGTTATTTGGCAGGGAGGGTGCCAATGTTTGTTGTACATATATAAATACCGGTACACACCAAAAAGGCCAAGTTCGATTTTACATCGCTTTTCCACCTAACCAGTTCAACATACTAATTTAACAAGTTTAATTTAACACCTTTTTGGTTTGGTTTAGTTTCTGTGGGGGATTGTTGCACGCACTTACTGCAACTATTGTATGTATTGTATACGTCCTGACTGTACAACCAACATTAATTTCAATCAGTGACAGTAGTAGGTAATAGGTATCCTTTTTACAAATCTATTTCTACATTTCCTTTTGAACCACATTTTAAATAACGATTAATACAATAATTCAGGCCTCAAATAGTCTACTTTTTTATTACAATTTAACCTAATTTCTAAAAGAAAACGTTAACCTATTCTGTCATTAAAAATATCAATATCAATCTATCTCACAACACAAACTCGTCAATTAACAATTCTCACCGAAACGATGAAGAAGTCCTGGTGCAGAATGGAGACGATCCCAAAGTTGGTGTACTTGAATATCCTGTCCATGATCCACATCAGGTTGGGCAGAACGTTGGGTTTCGTGTTGAACGTCGCCATCAGCAACGGAACGTCCGCCGTCGACTGGTGGTTGGCTATCACGAGCGTGCGTTCCTCCAGGCATGTCCGAATGTCGTCGCCCATCTCGACAACTGAAACACGACGGTCGATTGGTCGATTATAAAATAGGGATGTTTTTATTTTTTTAATATTAGAAGAATTGTTTTGCAAATATGTTTTTGCAATTTTATCGAAATTTTATCAACCGAATCTTATAATATGATTCTAACTTTTATTAATTGTTGCCAGGTGCAATTAAAATGTGAAGGGAACCTAAAATCTCAATGTGAACCACTAAGCACTGTAGCCAAAATAGGAACTTCTATCACTAGTTTGAATGAAACGTCAATTCAAATTGAAGAGCAACTACTGTCATTCAAACACTGTGTACATTAACCCAAACTGTTTATCATTGAATTAATTAATATGTGTGCACATTTTTAATTGATTTCATCAGTCTTGTACTAGACTTTGAATTGAAGCAGTGATACATTTGCAGATAACAAGGTTCATACGTATGAGTCAGAACTCAGAACAAACATTCGTTTTTTATTTAAAAATGAGTCTGTGGAATGCAAGGTTTAGTAAAGTAAAAACCATAAAATTGCATAACCCGGTTACTGCACGCAGTATTCGATACCCGGGAAACCTTGACTTGTAGATTTCAACCTCTCGTAGTAGAGTAGAATGACCCGGAGGCACCAACCGTCGGGCAAGAAACGGTCCTACGGCTTGTCAAACACACGCTGATAAACTACGTGACCCGATACCACGTGTCGAGTACAACTTTCGACCGAAATGGTCACATTATTTTATGAAGCCTGTGAACTGTTATCTGAACTTTAGTAGATGGCGTGGACCTTAACCCCCGTCACGGATGTATGACTTTATAATATCTTGTGTTGTTATTTTGATATGGACCATTAACGTAGACGAACACTAGTCCTGGTGGACTTGTACACTTACTACTACCGCAGCATAACGCAAAAATGTACACAGGTCTACGTACTATTAATTATTGACAATTGCACATGGATAATTTTCATACAGTTTAATAGAATTTTGAACTGTCACAATGCAATGCAACGATTCGGACATGCTGGTTATCGAGGATCAATGAATCGACAAGAAAACGTCGTACGTACTGTCATAGCCTGCCGACCAACTCCACATGCTGACCATCGCGAGCAGCCAATGAAAGAAGTGGCCCTCGATCCTCCAGTACAGGTCCGGGTGGTAGCGCTTGAGCGGGAAGATCATCACCATCCAGACGACGTACGTCGGAATGCAGTACGCATTGTTCAATATGATGAGCAGCGTGCGGAACAGACACCGGCATACGAACGCCAATCTGAAACACAGAACGTACGTTCGTTGAAGCGCGAAAACCTCCGAGATGTTAATAATTGCCTCAGAATGTGTATAGAAACGATTATCTTTTTAAATCTAATGCTAGAACCTTGTCAGAAGGCACATGGGACAAATTATTATTACATTACTATTATTACTATTTGATTGGAGAAATTCATTTATACATACTGTATTACATATTATGAATAGTGCCAATTACTAGTATCATATAGCTTAATCCAAATATAAGCCCAATATATAATTAATTGCAAGTGACTTGAAAATGCTACGTAATATAATACTACGAAAAGTCATGCATTAGTTATGAACTAACATTTTTAACACCGTAAGTAGATGCTGAAGCATCGTAGAGATGGTGGACCCAGCCGCGATGTCTAAAAGCTAAAACAAACAAATGTTTCACTTCTTTGCAAACACCAAGTAGGTAGGCAGGCTAGTCAGGTCTAGGAGCAATTGGAGTGACTTTGGTTCTGAAAGGAACGCACGAGGGAAGCGAATACAGTGACACTTGTCGGGATATGAGAATCCGGAAGCAACTTTGAGGATCAATCTTTCAATCATTTGTAAAATAAGTAGGTAGGCCTACTAGTATCCGAAACATGTCGTTAAACATCCCAATACCAACCCTATTATGCTCTTTTGTTCAGATGGACTTTATTCCCCCCCCCAACACAACAGTTACACAACCATACACTAGACCTACCAAAACTTAATATATACCTACCAGTTATGTTTGTTTGTAGATAACATGTGTTGTGTACTCATAAAACACTACAGGATACACTATACAGTATGAAATATTGATAAGTACAATTTTGTTGTTGGGTTAACGATTAACATCACCATATGTCACATTAATGCCCCATGGGCCATGATTTAGCTGACAACAGATATATTGCACAGTAGGGCAACAAAGTTAAATCTGTACACACATAAACAGTGAAAGTAGGCATCGCTATACATGATAAGTCACACTATACATTTAAGTAAAGAACAGAAGAGATAACGACACTTATTGCAGAAACACTACTGACTCACTCATGAGATCTCTTAGTAGTATTCACACAAGAGGTCATGTTAAACAATTATGATAACCCATTAGTCATTACTGCATTGAGCAATGTGACTTTACTACTTAGTCCGTACTATCTTAAGTACTTGAATTCAACATGCAATAGGTACCAGCCATGTAACTTAGGTTAAAGGCCTGAGAAGACTTAAAAGCAATGTTAGGAATGTTCAAAACTCTGTTACTCATAACTCAACTTACCACTTAACTGTGACTGAAACAGGGCATAGACATTATATTATGAATAAAATAAATCACAGATTCATGATTTTTTGCTATTTGGCTTGGCCTTTGGGTATGCTAAACATACCCACAATGACAAAACAATGGCCCATTGTGGGGCCACTACAAGCATCACAATGAAAGACTACAAGAAGTTGCGCTGTACAAATCATAGCATGTAGGCCTGATGATTATAATATATATTTATAGAACCAACAAAAACAATAGAGTAATGAATCATTCTCATACACAGAGGGGGGGAATAACTAAAATTGTAAAAATCATGTAGCCTATTGAACTTACGTGCAGTAGAGGCTTCTAGATTTCATCGCCAATCTTCAGCTTGCATAAATAAGGAAATAATCAAAAACTCTCAATGAGTCTTCTTATAATTATGATCTGTGGTATTACACTAGTTCTACAACTTCCCATAGTGTATTGTATACAGTGATCCTAGCACTTCATTCTCCATTGATGAATGACGGACCTGAAACGAAACGTGTATTGTGTCATATACTCGCTGGTTGATGCATTCAGCTTTTAGCCAACTGTACACGTAGACCTAGGTTGGCTGAACATCCCGCAAAAGGTTAATTGAATGGCTCATTAACTTGACTACCAAAGCAGGCTTAATACATTCAATAACAGGCTGGACTGCACCTTTAATAGGCTAAAGTACATCGCAAGCTGACCTTCACACGAGTGCCTGTATGGAACTGCCAACTTTAGAAAACTTTATTAAAAATCTGGCAACAAAGATGATTCTTCAAGTGTCAGAGGGATTTAGGTCGACGTCAAAATATGAACATAACCTAGAAAGCTTAAAATAATAATTTGCTTCAAAGGGGAAACCAATTCGTGACTAAAAAGTTAGTAGGGCACCACAGGCTTACATAGACGTGAATTAAATTTTATTAATTTTCCTCTAAGTTTACCTACTTACAGCCCTAACAGTTTGTAACCACATTTCCTGTCCAGGCTATCATGCATCAACGTTACCCCTTTTAAACTTGGGCGGGACAGCGATAAAAATAGCTGCACTTTTATTGAATTAAGAGCGTACAGGTAATAGAAAAAGAAAACAACTATGTAGTCTACAGTTTTATAAAATTTCAATGGCTTCTCCCATTCAATTCAAGAATCTTAGTTTGAGAGCCTTAAAAAAGCTCCTTACAGCATGGAGACCATGTAGGTCTACTGCTCGACTGCTTTGGAGCAATCATTTCACACACCCACATAGCCCAGGTCTAGGCCTACCCCTTTGTATGGTGGTTACGTTAGGACTAGATTCATTTGAAACCTAGATGCTGGTTACAACACAAAGCTGTTTCTATGACACTAATGCCTAATATCTGCATACATAGGCCTAGGTTAGGCCTACTTATAATTATTCAGTGCCCTTTTTAGCATATCTAGCCTATGATGGAACATTCTCTACACGAAATGTGTAGGCCTAGGCCTAGGTACAGGCCTCTATTAAGAAGTTCCCTACTAAGCAATTATTTAACTGGCTTACGAATGTAGGCCTACTTCTGGCCTAGCCTAGGCCTAGGTCTAGTTGTTCAACTACGAAATAATTTTATGTAAGAAGTTCAACATCAGTCATCTCAGAGGGCAAGGACCTAAGCCTAGGCCTAGTAGGTAATTAGTAGGCCTAGGCTAGGCCTAGCCTAGGCCTACTATGTTCTTGTAAAAATCGTACAGGAACAGGACAACCTAGGGCCTAACTCAACATGTTTTAATACCTTGTAGGCCTACTAGGCCTAGCCTAGGCCCTAGGGTTAGGCCTAGTCCTTGGCTCGGAGCCTGTGCCTGTAGGCCTAGGCCTACGCCAAGGCTTGGTTATGTAATCCTGAGCCCAGGGACAGGACAAATTGGCCTAGGCCTAGACCTAGGGCTAGGCTGAGCATTCTTATGGTGTGTGTCTGATCCACATGCATTTCAGTTACGGGCGATAGATTGTCTAGGCTCTAGGCCTAGGCCTAGCACCAGCTAAATATATGTATGACATAGCCTAGCCCTAGGCCTAGAATGTCAAGAACAAACAACACGATCAGTTCACGCCATCAACGAAACGATTTGTTACTCACATGAGATAATTGAAGGCCTAGGCCTAGTCAGTTGGCGTACGTTCCAAACAGCACTGTCTAATCATGATTCTGATAGTAGACCTATGCCGCAACTCATTACATCACTCGCGACGTGATTCAAAGGCTAGGCCTAGCCGAATCAACACAGATCGTCTTGGAAAAATGTTAGGCTCACTCACCTAGGCCTAAGCTAGAATCAAGCTGTCTACTGTAACTAGGCCCCTATATTATGTACTTTCACTCTTCTTCAAGCATTATGTACTTAGCAAACAACGTGCACAATTCACAGAACATACTTCTTTAAAATAAAAACACAAACATGAAAATAATTACGAAGGTATGCTCTGCCTGCTATGGGTTGTATGGCAATGACGGCGCCATCTTGGTTCGTAGTCGGCTGCAGTGTTGCCAACTGTTGTGGCAAGGTGCCCGCTAAAAGTTTCTAAATATCCACCAGATTTCACCTTCAAACCGCTAGATTTACAAAATGTCATCAAAGCAACAAAAAACATCAATATTCTCCACACAGGGGTGAAATATTGTTTTTATCGATTTTATTTCTACAACTTCGTAAAACCTAAAATTCAAAGAAAGTAAATATATTTTGATCACACGTTATTCAAAATAATTGCAGTCTTCTTGTGCAGGAAAAAATGTATTAACATTATCCGAATAATAAAAAATATAATAAAACTGTAATTTTTAAATACACACGTCATTCTTCTTCTGGCTCTTCTTACTCCAACTGCCTGTACATGATATCACTGTCATCTGCAGCAATATCATCTGCTTCGTCGTCTGTTTTGGAGGTTGATGAATGGGCGTATGATTGGGCGTTTTTTTTTTACATTTATGAGGTAAAATTGAGTTTAGTTCCACTACTTTTGTTTAAACCGCCAGTTCGCAAATCACACACCTCCAGGTTTTGCCGCTAGCCGCGATTTTTATTTTTGACCGCGAATTGAATCTCAAAACCTCCAGATCTAGCGGCGAAACCGCTAAATTGGCGACACTGGTCGGCTGTCGGCGAAATCAATAGTTATCAGCTGAGCCGCCGTAAACAAGAAGTATGTCAACGTACACAAAAAATGGAGCACAGGAAGGAAATTGTTCAAAATTTGAATTAAAGGCGGAAATTACAACACTGTATTAACAATATAATTTTATTTATTTTTTAATAATAATAATAATAATTATAATAATATAGCCTATTTTACTCTTAAAGAAGCTAGCGACTGAATGCATGAAAAAGTTGTTTCTTGTTTTACAGTATTGTTACAGTATAAAGATAGGCTATTTTTATACTGTAGTATTGTGACAGGAGTAGGAAATATCTGTTCGATAAATCATAATTATGTTAATCAATTTTACCAGTGCTTGAAATCAGGCTTGCTATCCCAATTTTGTAAATAGTATTTTTTTTTCTAACCACATCCTATACTTATTGCTGTAATTTCGTTAGTTCTAGTTCCCATGTAAAAATACAGGTCAACTCACTTAAAATATTGTTTCGTATGGTTTAAATTTTTAAATCCGCATCCCCCCCTCCCCCCTTTCCATTCTTGTCATAGCATTTCAAACACCTCTCTAGGACACCACTTTAATCCTTCTCGCCGAGTCAATATATCCTTTCTATGCAGAGTCTTTCGCACCCCACCAATTCCCATATCCAACATTGATATTTATTTTACATAACAAGTCAAAACAAATATACAATCCTGAAAGCATCAACAATGTATCAACCGACATCAGATTGATCAATTCCAATTTATTGATGGAACAACTTAGAATATTTTAACAATAATCTCGCATTTCAGTTACTTATTTGGTTCATGTTCTAAAATTTTGAAAGTTCGAAACAGAAAAGGAGATAGTTCTTAAGAAGGCAGCAAATCACTAACCACTTATAAATTATCCCATATTTAGGTGAACTTGGGCATTGATATGTTTGAATAATTGCAAAGCGCATGCTTAGATTGTTTTCTGCTTAGAAAGTTAGAATAGAATTATTAACAATCTTCTTATTTTTATTTTGAAATCATAACAACACCACGCGCAGAAACAAACGCTTCAACAGTGCTCTACTTTAGTTTAGAGGATATTTACAATGTCTGAACGAATAATGGTCCGTTTCGTATGAAATGCGATGTGTTAGTTCATTTTCTTGTATCATGATGACAATCAATAACAATAATAATACAATAGTAATATGTGTATGGAAGAATATATAACATTAGTTAGAATGCAATCGTGAGATGAAAGTTTGCAACAATAAACAAAGTTTTTTTTTTTTTTACTCTCTTAATAATAATATCAACTTGTTTTTGGAATTCTTTGAAAAATATTGTGTTTTTTCGCTCCAAAACTAATAAAATTCACGCTTCAGACCGTTTAATACTATTGTGTATTGCTATAAGATTACTTCTAGTTTCTTTCAATCCACTCCAGTCATTGATAAAACATGGCGTATCTCCGTGTGTGCTGGGTGATGCGTGCGAATGAAAATGTGTGTATGTGTGTGTGTGTCAAGTCACTGCAGCCCACGTGTTAAGTATCCAGTTGCAGTGACTGGCAAGGACTCTTGTGTACAAGTGCCTCCGTCACCGACACCGAGTGTACTCGTGACGTAGCAAGAGACGACGAAACAGATGACTGCTAATCTAATTAGATTTTGGTTCCTGTTCCAAAACATTTCTTAAGAAATTGCAAAAAATCTAAATCTTCTAGATAATAAACCCTATGAATATGGCTAGAATAATTTAAATCATTCCGCGCTAAATCTAGATAATATTGGTCCGGCACAAGACCGCTCTTGTAAGTAAGATAGATCCCTCAATGACTTTCACATCATGGAAATAAGTTTTTTGTTAATTTATATTCATATCTCACAACTCACTCTGTCCGTATGCATTGTTACTTTTTCTGTAAGTACAGTTGTCACCAAGAGACACGCATCTTGGTGACACGGCTAGGCTCATGTATGACGTCATAGTGTAATGATGGCCGATCTGTGACGTCACCTTTCTCTTGTCTACGGTCTACATAATCTCTAGATTCTCATCATTACTCTATTGTAATTTCGTTCGTGTGCTAACTTCAGAAATCTCAGCTATGACACAGCAAGTCAACACAAGCTGCAACAAGGCTACATTCTATAAAGAAGAAGAAGAAGAATTATATTTTATAATATTTCGTAGTTATCTGCATTGAAAGAGGTCTCAAGAGAAAAAGCCTCTGCTATATATCCCATTTATTTTACTTGGAACTAATAGGCCAATGTTTATATTTTTTTAGGCGTCATTTTGGATTCTGTAAGTTGAATTTTAAATCAAGTCTTTTTCAGAAAGCAAATTACTTATTAATAATGCAAGAAATTAATTGTTTCTAGAAAAACCGTGTAAAGGAATCGAACCGAGTCCTCGGAGCGAGCGAGCGTTCGTCAAATGTTTTCTGTTCCACAAGTATAAAAATGTAGTTAGATGATCTTCTATGAAATATGAAGTTTCAAATACTCTAAAAACGGTGCATACAAACAAAAATTCAAATTTTCGAATACCTTTCGTATAAGTTTGGCGCCAAGATTGTTGACAAACCACCGCCTTCCGGAAGTTCAACGCTCGCTCCGGACACGGTTCACCTTCATCGTGGTTCCTAGTTGAAAAATTGAAACGTCAACACTAATATATCCTACTGAGCCGAACATTCAGGCGTCCCGACTACTACAGTGATACCTCGACAAACAGTCTGTACTCTACTGTGCCCACCGCGCATGTGCAATGACGTCATCCAGCATACAAACACGAGGCGCCCGCCATTTACATAACCAAGGTGTGAAATTCACGGTTTTACGGCTCTGAGAAAATATGGTACCTTGTGTGATACAGTCGTTTCACAACAAGACTGCACAGACTTGGATATACTTGTGTTTTTATTTCTTCGTCAGCTTTTTGTAATAACAAGCCATGTCTAGTTGCTGGAACAAACGCTTTATCACACAATATCAATAACCCTTATCTCCAAGCTAGTGTGCACAACGTTGAGTATACAAACAGTAGCCAACAATTTTATAGAGCGCCAGTAATTTCTCGAATGTATCTTTAATCAGCTTCTCGTTTGGCTTAAACCACGAATACAACCTGCAGGTAGGTGGGCAAAATTTTTATAATAGAGGTTAGTTGTTTGTTTTGTTCAGATGAATTATCACATAGTAAAAAATTCAACGGGAACGTTTTTCCCGAACTTCGAAGTGATCTGGAGCTCTACAAACTTGTTAGCGACTGTAGTCACGTGACGTCACGGCGGCCATATTGGATGCCAAAATGTGTGTCTACACTTGACCTGTCAATAGCAATCAAATTTGCTTACTACACGAAATATGAGAGTTTCAAAACGTAGGCCTACATCTACCGATAAAATTTACGAAACTGATTATGTGGGCCATTTTAAACCACAAAATTAATGGCCTAGAATTTATGTTGCTTTTAAACAATTAATGCTGGAAAACAGGGTGAATTTCACGCAAACTTGTCTGAAATATTGAATCAACGGACTACCCATCGAAAGTAAATACACAACCTTTTTTGGAATTCAATATGGCCGCCACGAGCATTGTATGAATGAATACACCGGACACAATGTTATGGTTGGCGCCTCATGAGACAGTTGCATTTAACATCACCATAGCAACGTACTTCACCATGGTAACAAACCACGTTATCAACAATATTCACCATAGCAACAGTCGTCACCACAACATATCACGATGGTAACAGATTTCCGCCATGGCAACCGATGCAACACAACAAACAAACGGTTGCCATAGCAACACGATGACTCTCATTATATGACCTACGTTCTCTACCCCAATGCACTGAATCTAACCCTCGCTCGTTCTCAACTGGAGATTAATGAAATGATTTAATAATTAATGTATCTGCTACATCATACGTTATTGCTGGTTAAAAACCTCGCTAAAGCCTACCACAAGCAAGTGTCGTTGTTTACTGCAAGCACCTCGAGTTTTCGTTCACGGTTCATGTTTCACTAGTCCATGACTGAAAACTTGTTTAAAATATTGTGTCCCACTGCCGTTGTATATGAAAACACTCGGGCGTTTCGCACAGGTCGTCCATTTTATCGAAATAATCATCACTGGTAATAATAGACTAGGGTGTGACGTTGGGTAGTTGCTATAGAAACTCTCTCGGCCTTCTAAAAGTCCTTCTGGCCTCCTCCTCCTGCGGACTGGAAGGCGGCGGTGGCGACGCGTCACCGCCCCCCTCCTCTTCCTCCTTGACCTCCGTCGTCGGCGACACAACGACCGGAACCGCGGGCGCTGCCGGTTTCGTCCGGGATTTACTCCTTCTCTTCCTGAGTATTAGGTCTCCTCTTCCCGTGCCCGAGTCTCCCGTCGTGCCCGGTCGCTCGACGACCTCCCGTGACGCCTGCGACGTCGACGCCGACATGGTGCGCACCTTGACTCTCGTCCCGCCCCCCGCGTCGCCGGCGTCCTCCGGGCTCTGCGACGCGACACTACTTCCGGCGGATACGGTCCCTAGTCTATTCAATACCTCGCTTAACAGTTCCTCGATACGCCCGACTTTCTGGTTAAGTTTCTGCACTTCTAGTTTCACGTCGACCTTGAAGTCCATGATGTTGGCGAGGATCTCCTTGTATTCGTTGGCCGCTGTGGACGGGGCCTGGGGAGGCTGGTAGACTACAAGGCCGGTACTGGGCTCGCTCGTTCTCTGATCCGTGCTCCGTATGATCCCAGAGTCGTAGCTGTCGATCTTCCTGATGCTCGTCACCCGACTCGGACCCTCCTCGAACTCGACAATCTCCTCGATAGTGTCTTGTCGCGATACCCCCGACCCGCCCTGCACCGTGGACGGGACCTTCTGCAACTTGGGGAACACTTTATTACCGCTTCCGTTTCCGGATCCGGATCCGGACGAGCCCGTCGGCGTCTTCTCGCGGGCGTCGCGCGCCGACAACGATCGCGTGATTTGATTGTTCGCCGTCGTAGTCGCCGTCGCGGCGCTGTCGCTACCCGAGTCCAAAGAACTCGAACCGAGAAGACGTCCCCATTTACTGGCTCGGATCGTGGTCGGACGTTTTGTTGTCGTCACGGCTACCATTGCGCCCGTGACGCCGCCGTCTTCCTTCTCGGCGACGCTCGACAACTTTGTGGTGGAGAGGACGCGGATGACGGACTTTGACGAGCCCGAGTCGCCGCAGTCTTTGTCGCTGTCGTTGCCCTTCTCGACGTCGGTCGTCGGAGGGGGCAGCGTCGTCGTCGTCGTTCTATCGCGACGGAACTTGGAGAAGATCTTGCGCACGAGGTGGTCTTGGTTCTGGTCGAGTTGGGGCTCGTTCTTGCGTCGCTCCGCCAACTCCTTCTCTCGTCTGACGTCGGCCACCTTACGGAAGATCAGCTGGAACACAGACACAGGCGCCACGTGTGACTCAATCGTCGCGATTAGTCGCGTTACGTTCACGGAGTCAAAATATTTTTCTTTGCAAAAGCTCTTGAATACTATTCATAATCGTCCTCTCCCGTTGTTGCCAAGTAACTGTTTCATGCATGTTATTCCACATATAGAAAACAAGTCCTTAGGAACACCGGGCGCCCCTATAGGGATAGGGGACGACTATGAATTCCAGCCGTGAGAAAGAGCAACAAATTCTCTAGAAAATTGCATATTTTGTTTTACTTTTTGACACTTTTAAACCATTTTAAACCAATTAGAACCGACATAAATCAGGGTTCAAAGGGTAGGTGGATATACACACTTTTAAGATGAAGATAAGCTGATGGGTTGGGGGTTATTAAGATGATAAGGTTGTTACCCTGTGTCTAAGGTTGTACGTGAGGATGAGGTTCCTAGCGAAGGAGTTGGCGAAGGCCTGGTAGAAGTCCAGGACCTCCAACAGTTTGTCCCTCTTGATGGTGTGAAGGTCACAGTACGTCAGCGCTCGCACGTTGGCCGCTGATTGGCCCACCGCAGAGTCCTTCCAGAACGAGTCGCCAAACACGTCCCCCTTGCCTGAAACACGGCCAGTTGGATGGTACATTCTAGACACGGCCTCCTAGACGGGCCAACAGCTGATTTGACCCACGAAACACGTCACCCTTGCCTGAAACACGGCCAGTTGGGTGGTACATTCTAGACACGGCCTCCTAGACGGGCCAACAGCTGATTTGACCCACGAAACACGTCACCCTTGCCTGAAACACGGCCAGTTGGGTGGTACATTCTAGACACGGCCTCCTAGACGGGCCAACAGCTGATTGTACCCACCAAACACGTAACCCTTGCCTGAAACACGGCCAGTTGGGTGGTACATTCTAGACACGGCCTCCTAGACGGGCCAACAGCTGATTGTACCCACCAAACACGTAACCCTTGCCTGAAACACGGCCAGTCGGGTGGTACATTCTAGACACGGCCTCCCAGACGGGCCAACAGCTGATTGGACCCACCAAACACGTCACCCTTGCCTGAAACACGGCCAGTTGGATGGTACATTCATGACACGGCCTCCTAGACGGGCCAACAGCTGATTGGACCCACCAAACACGTCACCCTTGCCTGAAACACGGCCAGTTGGATGGTACATTCTAGACACGGCCTCCTAGACGGGCCAACAGCTGATTGGACCCACCAAACACGTCATCCTTGCCTGAAACACGGCCAGTTGGGTGGTACATTCTAGACACGGCCTCCTAGACGGGCCAACAGCTGATTGGTCCCACCAAACACGTCACCCTTGCCTGAAACACGGCCAGTTGGGTGGTACATTCTAGACACGGCCTCCTAGACGGGCCAACAGCTGATTGGTCCCACCAAACACGTCACCCTTGCCTGAAACACGGCCAGTTGGGTGGTACATTCTAGACACGGCCTCCTAGACGGGCCAACAGCTGATTGGACCCACCAAACACGTCACCCTTGCCTGAAACACGGCCAGTTGGGTGGTACATTCTAGACACGGCCTCCTAGACGGGTCAACAGCTGATTGGACTCACCAAACACGTCCCTCATGTCTGAAACACAGCCTGTTGGATCATAAACATTTAGCAGACGGTGGACCTACTTTGATCACTGCCCTCCTACTTGTTGTTACTTGTTGCTCGCCGATAACGCACAGGGTCACCTTCATGAGTATTTTCTCCAGAGAATCAAGGAGGGATACACATATTATTCGATCTCACTCTACAGTCACTGTTCATACACATAGCCTGCTATATTATTATAAAAAATGTAGTTGCACTGGGAAATACGTCACATAAATTGATTACCTATAGGCGCTTTTCAATGGCTGCACTGGACCGCATTAAGTGTGCATGTAAAAGTTAGGTACAATAGAGGCATCTGTGCACATGTACTCAGTGCAACCCATTTGCAAAACGTCATAAAAAAACAAGGTCATCATTTTCTTTTTCAATAACGTTCACGTTTCCGTTTTCATTCAATCCATTTCCATCATTTGTCGAGCGAAGTAGTTTACTACATGTTCACTCATCAATGCACAAACCTTGAACTTGAAAACATAATGTTAAATAAACGTGTATACCTTGGAATGACCTAATCTGTGTCGCGGGGTGGCGGGGGGGGGGGGGGGAGGGGGGAGGGGCACGTCTGAGGCAATCGTTTTAACATTTATGCTGGCGATCCAAGCGGTGAGGCTCTAAATTCAGTCCTCCTCCTGTTTAGCCTTAAAATGGTGGCAATGGCCGCTATACATTGCGGAACTAGTTGTCCATTTTGAGAACTCAAGGTCTACTTGATCTCCGCCTAGCGGAGGCTCGTCGAACTCCTCCGCTAGGCGGAGATCAAGTAGACCTTGTTGACAACTGATTCACATATCCACCAGGCTGTGAATCAAGTGTAATTAGAGCCTTACCGCGTGGCTGCGCTGTTTTCATGTCGTCACATTTGTAATGCTACATTATCACAGTTTCTTGTCTTACTATTTAGATGTTGTTTATAGTATAACGATGGCCTCGACAAACCTGATGACGTATCTGCACGTAAAGCACAGTGTGGATGTATTCGAAATAAGTCATCTGTTTTATTACCAATATAATGGAATTAGTACACTCGTAAAATATGTATTTCAAACGTGTGAATCACTCATGCTTGTATGTACATTGATTGTGCATCTTACACCACTATTTTTGTACAGTGTAAATAATGTATCCGCCATTAACAAGCTAGGCAGGCACGAGTTATGGAGTATTGTTGTTTAACGACATAATAAACGACGATCGTAAAGTAGAAACGATTGTAGATCAATGAGAAAGAAACGAATATTACTCGCTTTGAAGTTGGCACTACCGAGAAATCGTGACGTCACAGCAGATAGCTTCCTACATTAGTGACGCGACCAATTAGGCAACATGAACGTGAAGGTAAAACCGGTATAAAATTCGTTAGCAAGGATTATTGGTCCTAGTAAGTTATTCAATATTATAACCAAAGATTTACCTTTGTGCTATTGTAGTGGAACTATTGTATAGAGTAATTAACGGAGAAATACGTAGGGGGGGGGGGGGGAGGGGGGTGTAGGATACTTTAAGAAAGAGTACATTGATACGGCGACATTTTGAAATGTGATGGAACAATGTTTCGTCGACTGTACGGAACTTGCTTTAACAATAATAGGTTGACCTAGTCATACGCAGGTGGGTCTATACTTATCGATCGATCGATTCATTTCAATAACATGTTTTGTAACGTTATGGAAATGTTTGGGACGACCTAAAACATAAATCATTCAATCACTTTCATCTAAACGTCTTCAGTTTACGATCGTATCCAACAGGTGGTCAGTATACGTCACTAAAACTGCAGTGCGCCATTTTCCGTTCAAAAAAGGTTCGAAAATGCAATAGAAAATAATAATGTGTAAAAATGTGCTCCATTTTCAAAATTTATCTATAAACCTTAAATAGAGTTAATCACGGTCCTATAAATCTTCAATGACAACAATAAAAACTAGTGCCAAATGTTATATCAAGATTCATTTTACATTGTTGTAATTGAAGATCTAGATCTAAGGATCCTAGATTAATTTTGTTGTGAACACGTAAAGCTTGGGCCGAAGCTGAGTCACCGCCATCTTAATCAGCGACTCAACGGGAAGTGTAGCGTGACCACGAAACATGCCTCCCCACCGCCATCTATCATGATACTTCCGCACTACGCCAACCAGAGAGAAGTTGTTATTTATCGGGGTCATGCATTGCATACATTAGTCTACTACTCTACCGCAGGTAGGTCGCACTCAATATAAGACGGATTACTTCCTTAGTCTTGACGCGGCATTGATTTTCATGTCGTGTATTCATTCACTTAGATAACATGAAGGGAGGTAGTCTGTTAGTGATTGGTCAGGGACAGAACTCAAGGTTTGTCGTTGGAGTTCGACGAGCCCTCACTAGGGGATTATTGACCTTAGGCCGAGCTAAGGGCGTACAAGACCTCACAAGAAGTTGACCTTAAAGAATCCGTGGGTCCATGTTAACATAGTTGGTTTGTATCTGCAGATTTCATTCAAAAGTCTCTTTACTGTTTAATAAAGACTCCAGTTTGGGGTTGAAATATAACATTTCAATACCGAACTATATAAATACATATTTTACAAATACACACATATTTCATTAATGCACATAATCCAGGTTTTCGATACTACTTTGGACACCCCTAACTTACAACTACAACTAGATGCACACATAAAATTATATTAATTCCTCCTCCATCATACATTTTGGACACCCCAAACTTTATTACCAGTTATAACCAGAATATATTGTATAATGTCCCCTCCTGAAAACCAGTTTTTGTAACCTAGTGGGTAGACAATAAATAGAAATTTATCTATTTCATTGATGCACACAGCATGCCATTATTTCCTCCCCCGCCAGCACTGACCTAGTATGGCGACCACCTCGTCGTCCTGAATGACCTCCAGTGAGCCGGTGACGATGAAGCAGAGCGAGTCGATGCTCTCTCCCGTGTGATACAGGAGATCTCCGGGCGCCGAGTGACTCATCGTGAAGTGCATAGCCAGGGCGCGGAGACACCCGTCAGACGCCAACCGGAAGGCCGGATGCTCGTTGAACACCTTCCGGTTCAGGTGTACGCAGATATCCGCCTTCATGTCCTTGGGACAGTAGTTGAGCACCTGGGCACACACACAGGACACACTGTTGCCAGACTCTCGGGTACAAGCACACGGTTGCCATGTTTATAACAACATTGTCGAAAACTCTTTTTCAACAGTTTAAACACATCAATAATTATTAAATAGGTAATCGTTATTTTAGATGGAGTGAAAACCAAAAATTAAGAGACCTAACTCCACTAAAAATTGAACCTATGTCTCTCAGATACCTGGGTTCAATTCCAATGCTGATTTCTGGTTTTCTGGCCTGTATGATTGACTTTTATTAATCTAAGGTTGTGTTCTTGTAAAACTGTGCCTCCCATCTTTACTCTTTTAGTTATTTAGTCAATCAGTGATGTCTTGTACTAACGTCAATCCAAATAAAGGGTGGTATAGAGAGATCGACCTTATGGTAGGCATAACCTTAAGTCAACACTTGTTGCTAGGCCACACTATGCATTGACCCTTAGAAGAAAGTGTAGAGTACGTTACACTATGTTAATAATACACACATTCGCATAGCTTCATAAAAACAACATAGTCGATGGGTAGCTATTATTTTCAGTATAAATAGCAGCTTACCAGGATAAATAATTATTGGATTGATATCTATATTATCAAATTCACGTTGAATGGTATCGGCATAAGCTACGGTATTTCACTTGCTTCACTAAAAGAACTACTGAAGGGGTCAATACACAACACTAGAAAACACAAAATGTAAAAATGTTTACCAATATTTGTGTGTACTTTCTTTTATATCTAACTTTTGATCTAGTCTCTTGAACTAAAGTAGATAAAAAAAAGAATATTTTCTACACTGTAGAATGACTGTACAAAAATAGATTTGAGGTTTCTACTATTACTAGAAGCACTGTAGTAAAATACCTTACGTTACAAGGCAGTGTTTGGTGATTAGCTCTAAGCCGTAAGCTACGTGAGAAGGTATAGATATGGAAATACTTTGGCTGAATGATTTTACCGCATCGTTGGTTGTAAGCCAGGCAAAATATTATTACTAATGTGAGATTTAAAAAATGTTAAAGTGTTGAACGATGTTCGTATTAATTTCAATCGTGGGAAGTTTTTTGAATCTTGGTGGAGGTGCCGGGTTGGAAACAACCCTTATTAAATAACGAATCACTGTCTTGTAATTCAGCAATTATTGTTTACGGTGAGGTAAAAATCACACACGTGTTGTTTGATACTAACTATTGTGCTATAATGTTTTAGAATATAAAAAAGCTGTGCTTAGTTACTTTTAAACCAATGATAGTATGTGGTAATTGAAAATAAATCAACACGACTCTTTACAAAATATAAATAAATAAATAAATAAATAAATAAATAAATAAATACAAAACAAAAAACTCAAACAAAAATTGTTTTAAAGAATATAAATATGAATAATTAATCAACTAAAATATCTCACCACATCACAATTGTCGATTGTCGATAAAGATCTTTGCTTGATTCATGTTTAACCACAGCATATAGATTTATAACTAAACTAAACAAAATAAAACTAAACATAACTTTCATAACAAGAAACGAATTTGAATATTATGCTTATTGAATTGAAGGACACAATCACATCAAAAACAGTTAGGATACAACAATATCAATTTTTGATGGATGCTTTTAGTCCTTGAATGAAAGTCTTCCACTGAAAATCAGTCTTGTTACAAAGTGAGTAGACTCTAAATGTGAATTTATGTATTTATTTATGGAACAAAGAACTGTTTAAATTTGGCATCAGACAGTCCACTTTTGTGATCAAACTCAATGAATTCAAGAACACAAGAGAATCTAGTCTTGTATTCGAGAAACCGGATCAAAAAGGCATCAACTAAAACCAACCAGCAATTGTTACATTTTAAAATGCAGACTAAATTTTTATTATCCTTTCCCCTTGAACTACTTCTTATAAAACCGGAAACATGTTCTCAAAAGCTGCACCGTAAGAAATGCAAATCTATTACACCGTTCCTAGCCTGCTTGCATGTACAAAGGCAAGTTGTTATGCAACAAACTTGACCCAGTTTATTTTCTCATTCTAATAAAACAATCTTCTATGGTGATTGCAGATGTTTATCTATCGTGAATAACTTCACACTTGAGATCACGGAAGGTTTTCGCCGTCAAAGAGGATCAATAGTCAGGTAGATTAAATATGTTTCTAATTTGGTGGCGGTGCCGAGTTCGGTCCAAGTTACGACGTTTACTAAGCGGACTGGGTTCGGATTGATTTCAGTTCGCACTGAGTTCGGAACCCGTTTAGCAAGCATACTTCAATCCGGACTCGTCCTATTAAACTCTATCCCTAGTCTTATTAAACCAGGCTAGATCGGCTTCTTAACAGAACTGAAATAAGCTCAAGCTGAGGGTTTTATCAGTCGAACTCGGTGCGCACTAAACTCGGCTCGCACCGCCAAGTGCGAGCCCAGTCCGCTTGATAAACGTAGTGAGAGATTATTGAGAACACAATATTTGTGACTAAGGTTGGAATTCATAGTCGGCCCCTACACCTAGGGGCGCCCATTGTTACCAAGGTAACAATTGTTTGCATGTTATTTCCCATAAACAAAACAAATCCATAGCAACAATGGGTGCCCCTAGGTGTAGGGGCCGACTATGAATTCCAACCTAAGGCAAAGACAGCATATATTTTTAATATGATGTTTCTTCAAACCATGGTTACCAATTGAGATTGGTTACTTGCAATATCAAATTAAACATATTAACGATATTTTAATGATATCTTAAGAACGCTTAAAAATATTGAAAACGTAACTTATAACGGCGATTTAGTTTTGTATCAGCTAAACGATTAAAATTGTTACAAAAATCATTTCTGTAATAAATTCAGAAATTACAATAGTAAAAAGTTTAATGTTTTTTGGCCAGACCTGGCCAGACTTAAGAGGTAGGAACTTTTCGCGTCGTGAGAGATTTATTTTTGGGCAAAAGGGAATTAACCGGTGTTTGTACACTTTATTTTATTTTCGCGTGATCTGTCAAATTGTTTCTTGTTTTGTGTTATGCTAATTATTAAACAATATTAAAAAATAAACAAATAAGCAAATATGAACTCAGTAAAATTAAAAATATCCAACATGTAGTTCTACACAATAAGTATTATTGATAATATGTTTGTAATGTAAAAAAAAAATGTTTTGGGGGGTTGTTTTCGTTGAGTAAAAATAAAAATTAGTATCTTTAAAAGTAAAAAAATAATTCCATTAAAAATCACCATTCATTCGATTAAAACTGGCTTGATAACCTTTCGTTTGATTGATCACCTCCCGCTACAACAGCCAAAGTTACACAGTATTAATATGTACACAAGTTTGCACAAGACTAGTTTTGTCGATCCACAATATAAGTGACGTCATCACTCATCATAAGAAGAAGTTGTGAAGCAAGAACATATTATAGATGACTTGAAGAAGATAAAAATATATAATTGGACGCCACATTATCAGGCAGAACTACATTAAAATCTCAAATATACAATGGCTACGTGTGAATAATAATAATAATAACAATAATAATAATAAATATTAAAAATCGAAGAAGAATAAAAGTGAAGTTTTACCAAAAGTTCCAACTTAGTCCGTCAGAACCATTCCATGACTAATCTATAGCTGAGGTGATAGAAGAGAAGATGAAGCCAGTCCCGTGCGTTGCGCTATTCAGTCTTAGGGATGTTTGGTTGTCCTGACCTGATTTACCTTGTCGGTGTCCAACCCCTTGGTCATGGCCCACGTGGATACCACATAGTCCATGACACGCTCGCTAAGGGCTTTAGGGACCTCGTGGAGTTTCATAAACTCTCTGACATTGTTGAGCATGTCGTGGTACTTGGCCGTGGCTGAAGTCATCTGTTGGATTATCGTGGTCACGTGACCGAATATGGTGGCGTATAGCAAGGCTGGAGACAGAGAAATATGTGAGAAGTGTTTTGGACAAAAAGTTATTTCTTTGACCCTCGTTGGTTGTGTCGTCGGCAAGGCTGGAGACAGATAAATACGATAGATGGGCAAAGATTCTAAGCTCTTTGACTATAGTAGTAACGTGACAGAGAAATATGTTACAGTGTTGTAGGCAAAAGATTGAAAGTTCTTTGCCTTGTCGTTAAATGTGGCCACTTGACAAAATATGGTAGCGCAGGCCTACAGCAAAACTATGGAAAGAGAAAAATGATAAATGAGTGCTTTGGGTTAAAGACACCAAGCTCTTTGACTGTAGGTTGAATGTTTCAGTCACGCTATCAAATATGGTGGCGTTGCAACAAGGCTGGAGAAAGAGAAACATGATAGATGGTGATGCTTCAGGCAAGGATTCTAAGCTCTTTGAATCTTGGTTGTGTTGTTGTCACGTGATCAAATATGGTAGCTAACATCAAGGCTAGGACCACAGCCGATTGCTGAGTGCTTTGGATAAAATCATTCCGAAGCTCTTTGATTCTCGGACTGAAGACAGCGTGTACGGTCGTATGACTATAAAGATGATGGTTGGAGAGAGATACAAGAAAACTGAGTGCCTTGGACGATAACTTCATAAGCTCTTTTCTCTGCATCACGTCCTTACGTAATGATGGTGATATCTTACGGAAAGACTCGAGACAGATACTAAACTGAGTGCTTTGAGAAATAGCTTCATAACTTGCTGATTGTAAGCTTTTTGTAAAGTTACTCTTTTTGGTCTAGAATTCTTCATATTTTTTGCATGTTTTTTAGTCCAGGCTACACAGCAAGACAATTTGTACTGACAGAATGGAAAATCAGAATCAATTACACATCATTTAATTACTTGCTTATTCCAATATCTTACGCATCTAAATACTAATTTTTTAGCCAAGCATATTTTAGTACCAGCACAAATAATTTTTCAAAAGTCTAACTTTTCTGATAATCTGTATACTGTAACACAAAATGGCTTATAGCTTTTGCAAGGATATTTAGAGGACCTTTATAAGAACGTTTACAGGCCACTCCGGAATGTACCCACTACAATGTCATTACATCGGGAGAGAAGGGTTACAAAAATCGTTATCGATTATTCTAATTTTGATTTCGAAAACGTTTTCGATATGGAGTACTTTTTTTTTTTACATAGGTCGTAAGTTTTATGCTACGTTTACAACTACGCGTTGCGAGCGAAGCGAGGGCGCGAGCTCCAATCAGCGGCCGAGTTTCATGCAAAGAAGTTAATAGTTTCACGCAAACTCGGCCACTGATTGGAGCTCGCGCCTTCGCTTCGCGTAGCTGTAAATCGACTATTACATTTCTTTTTTAATAAACAACATCGATAAGATATAGGTGTCTTTGGTGCAAAACAATGAATGATCGTACCTGCAATGATCATCATACAGATCGTGAAGATCTTCTCGTTGTCCGTCTCGGCAGCGACGTTGCCAAATCCCACACTGGTCATACAAGTCATCGTGAAGTACAGGGCTGTGACATACATCGTTTTCCGGCTGGGCCCGTTGACAAGTTCCGGCGCCTGACTGTCATTACTCCAGATGTACTGATACGGACTCTGCGTCACATTAGCCAGCTTCCACAGCCAGCTGTATTGCACACCGTTGTCGGCGTCCGATCGGCCAATAGAATACCAGATGCACGCGAGCCAATGAGCAACCAGCATATAGAAGCATAGCAGCAATATCAACATGGCGGCTCCGTATTCCAAATAGCGGTCCAACTTACGCACGACGCGCCCCAAGCGAAGGAGTCGGACAACTTTCAGCGCACTGAACAGACTTCCAATTCCCTGAAACAGTCGAGGTCTCCAGCCGTGATCGACTGTCGTAGGTGCCTGACCGGTGCCTGATTCATGGTACCTAAATGCCTAACCTAGAGCCTGACCTGGTGCCTGATTCATGGTACCTATATGCCTAACCTAGAGCCTGACCTGGTGCCTGATTATGGTACCTACATGCCTAAACTAGAGCCTGACCTGGTGCCTGGTTCATGGCACCTACATGCCTAAACTAGAGCCTGACCTGGTGCCTGGTTCATGGCACCTACATGCCTAAACTAGTGCCTGATTCTGGTATCTATCTAGTGCCTCTCTGTCTGATTCATGGTACCTGTCTAGTGCCTGTCTGCCTGACCTGTGCCTGATTCTGGTATAGCCTATTACCCAATTTTCTAACTGGTGCCTATCTGTCTATTATGGTACCAATGTGCATAAGATTGTGTCAAAATGTTGGACACATGTTCTTTACATGTTCTTCACATGCTCCTCATCTTTCTAGCCTGGTGCATATCGGCTTTACTTGTTATCAATAAATATTATCAAACTATTTCCTAATTACAATCGACTGTTGCATAGCATACTCTAGTTTATCTATCTGAGCTAGTTCCTGACCTACACTAATTCGGTTTCTGGCTGGATTGTCCAAAGACGTTTACCTGACTCGTGACTCAATAGAACTTTAGATGTGGGTCTAGTCCGACAAATTGGCCGGAGATTTAATAATTTAGCTTTTAGTTAATATTATAAGATTTAGCTCTTTAGAATCAAATTATTTTGGTAATCAATGATTTTTAAACTTCTTTAAAAGCAATGCTTTCTTTTAATTTAAAGTTAAGTAGTATTTCTAAAGGTCTGAACACTGTCCAGTGCTCATCTAGTTTATATGGTTAAAAGCTGTAGCTTACTTCAAGGAGAGATTGTTTGTTGATTTTTTTATCCCCTAGACATCCACATGTTCTTCATATTTCCTTTCCTTTCACTCAAACTTATCTTCATCTCTACTCTAACCTTCTGACAGGTTTCTAAATAAATCCTGTCAACCAACTACTCACACATATTTGTCTATCCACCTGACGATAAACTACTATCTAACAACCCTTAAAAACCAGCACAAGAAAAATCAATTCACCTTTATATGAAAACTCCCCCGACTACTCCAGTATTTTACCCAACTTGGTTTTTTATTGCCCATACATTTCCATAAATGTATCAAAAAACACACCTTTCCTGGCACATTTCCACCTAGACTTTATTAAGTTCATAATGTACACTTTCATTCTCAGTAGAGATCTAATTAACGTCTATTTGTATTAAAGCAATGTAACCCATTGCACGTAAATCGTATTTTTATTCCGAAAGTTTATCTCTACCAGTTTCCCTTAATACCCCCAACTTTTTGCCATCCACCCTCCTCACTCAGTCAGCCAAGTTTTATTACTGCAATCCAAGAAAAAGATTATACACTTCAAGATTATACGGGGGTCGTTTCTCATCTAATACACCCACACAGCAAACCACCCCCTTTACGAGTCTATCTATTACCACACACACAGGCAAGCTAACTACTCTAGATATATCCCACTCACTATCAACGTAACATCGAGGTAAGTTAGGTTTAAGTTTAGTCCTGTTCTAGATGGGTTTAATATATATCTAAGGGGTTATGTATTACAAGCAGTTTTACAACATCAAATAGTATTAACATCGGGTCGGGTATAACAACAACTAACATCGATCACCAAACACTAAGTGCACAAGGCTTCATGATGCTTTAGATCAGGTTGTTATGGTTACCGTAAGAGACACAGTCACTAAGAGTCCAATAGGCGCTGACACAAAGTCACGTGTCATTTTCAGTTGGGTACAGTCTCCAGTAAATCTCTTGACTCTTGTCATACCTTGTCTTTACGCGCCATTTAAATGACAATTTAAACGAAGGGTCAATTTGAAGCACACTTTTACACAACACTGTTGATTGATAGGCATGCAGTGTGGCATGAAGTTGACGTTAAGCAAAGACAGTTTTAAATGTGTATTTGAATGATGGGTAAAGACAAGGTGGTTCTTTTTTTATACCGGTCATATTTACAGATTAAGTTAGAGTTTATAAAGATGACACTGCGGCTTATGCTGCAATGCCCCTCAGAGTTCAAGAGTTAGTCTGGAGTATTTACTACTAAAATGACACGTGTATGTTATATATGTTTTGTTGTGTATTGTGTGGTTGTGTATTGCATAATAATGCAGCTGTTGTTGTTACTTGGAAAACGTTTATGAGGTCTAGAAAGCTATTTAAGAATTTGTGTTTATTTACTATTTAATTTAATGACCAACAACGGGTTAAATGGATACTTTAACTAAACTAAGAACTAAACTTTCTGACGTTACTCTAAATACATCTTTAATATATCTAAATAACGATTTAACAATAATATCTGTCAATAGAGATACTACTTTACCGATCAACTTACGGATACAAATCTTATATACAGTTAATCAGATGCTAAAATGCATTCAACCCATCTTTAAATAATTTAATTTACTCTAAGTGCTATAGTATAGCTTACAGCTCAATCCTATTCGGGTTACCTAAGTATAAGTACACTCATATACTTTATTTTCAATGGCGGGAATCGAAACCGCGACATCTACGATTGGAGCCCGATGTGTTGTGACCGTATGCAGAGTTCTACTAACTAAAGTACCACTAGAACGGATATTTTACAAATCAATACATCATGTTTAAGTAATACCGACTCAAATAGAATGTTAAATGTATGTATTCATTTATAGCCAAAACGTTGCAGGATACTGTTAATACAGTAGAGAATCTCCAAGAATTTGTGTAGCTGTAGAACTTAGTAGCTTTAATATACGATATAGACATAGAATCGTATTGTTTAGTAAGGATTCTGCATCGCAACCTAAGTTATCTTTAAAAGTATACTATTCTATAGTCACTCGAACCATATTGTTTCTACGGACAATTTGTTAAATGTGTGTTGTAGGAATGAAGAATGTAAATACGTCAACACATTTTTCAGTTCAAGTTCATCAATCTAGGGTAGTTCAAGTTAGCTATAGTTCAAGGTAGCACAACACGTAACAATGAATACACTCAATACTAATACTGATCTACTTCACATCAACATTCCTGTCTATCTTCTGTTGCTACTTCTGGCATTCACGTCAATATGTATAAATGTATGTGTGTATGAATGTATGTGTGTGTGTTTGTGTAAAGGTCCAATAAATCGCCTAAAGTAGCTCCCGAAATAAGGTCGTTGGAAGAGATCACACACAATAAAGCGCACTATTATTTAAATGAACATTATCGATTACGCTGTAAATATTTCCCCACTAAAATAGCGCATTATTTTTTAAATGTACACTGCAAATATTTCCTTTAAAAAAATATATAGTACTATGGAAAGAAAAAACACTCTTAACTTATTTTTTTCTTTCCTAATTGGGCCATAATTTGTTTTAAATTCATTTGCTTTTCCTCAATGATACTTCCATTTTGAATAACATGCAATTGTTAACATTAGACTATCTAATTTTGGGTTCGACAAGACCCCGCCAGGGGATTTCTGAGGACCTTTTCAGCTTTAGTGGCCAGTTTAAAATATGTTCCAGTTAAATTCAAGTCCTTCTTTTAGTTGATCGAAACCCCGCCAGGTAATTCAGAGGACCGTGTGTAATGTGTATTGTGTCTGTTTGTGCACAGCCCCCGCACTCTAGACGGCCGTGACCGCACGAGAAACCACCGCCGACTAGATCTCTGAGTCGAGAAGGCCGTGACGTGCATCGCAACCACGAGTGCTACACAACACCCAGACAATCATTCCGCGGCCCCTGAGACGCGAACACAGATCAACGATCAACAAGGCGGTGCATTTGCCGCCATCTTGATCTGCCGTGATCGCCATCTCAGCGGTTCTGACCGTTGTCATAGAAACAAATGTGTTCCATGCCTTCAGTGTGACTCTGTGTTTAAATAATACAATTTAAAAAAACGATAATAAACAATTCAAACGTTATCTAAATACCTAACAACTCAAGACTATATAAACACATTATCAAGCTCCTACCGTTTTTTTTTTAATCATTTGTGTTTAAATGTTTAGTTAATTTAATGTTGTTTAGGTTTAGTAACATTGTTTACGGGTCCTACAATCTACTAGGTTAAAAGGTACAGGTCTGTAACTCCTCGACTGTCCAAGATGGCGAACGGCGCGCGTTTCCCGCCAATACGGGGGAACCACGTGACGTCAGCACTAGTTCCAGATACGTAATACAGAGACCGCCATGTGACAATGTCCGCAAATTGCTTCAACTGGATGTTTAACTTCGCTCTGTTTTAAGGGAAAGAATGTCTAACTACTCTAGTTATTAGTATAATTAATAATGTGATAATGTGTGTGTGTAAGAATAGTCTAAGTCTACCTACCATGCGGTATAGATATATAGATATATAAATAAAATGTTATTTCGTTGATGTCCAATCAAAGTAAGTGCGCAACACTGGAAATATCGGGATACATGCGGTCACTAGTTCAACTTCTAATCATGCGTTACGCAACATGCACAAGCACGTATTACACTGAACAGTGACATCAAGAAAAACATCGAAAATTTATTATTGAAGAAACTTTACCTGCGTACGATGTAACATTGCCTTGGATTGTTATTCATATGGTGAACGAAAAAAATGATGTCACTTCCAATGATTAAGTTGTAGTGTTATTTTGTTTGTGAAAGAGAAAAACAATTTTGAAAAATGAGTCCACATTGGGGTGCATTCATTTTATATAGTCCCATTTAACACAAGTACGACCCTATCGCAAAGCGTGTTTGGTGATGGGATTAAGGGCATGGCGATTCGAATGACTTTCACATTTTATGGAAGACTTAATCGAGTTCTCAACGAATACGTTTCCTTTGAAATGTAGACACTCGACGTTAGGTAGTGAAATTCATTCAAAAACACATCCCTCTTGCTTTGACCTTGGGTTGAGTGAAAGAGGTGCTCCAAACAAAACTTCACACCCGTGATAGCGTTACCTTTATTTACATTGTATTTTATTCCTAGTCTGTAGCCACACTATCGCTAAATTATGCAGCTAAGTGTGATTCTACCCCTAGTCTAGGTGCCTCAGAGATTTGTGACCAAACCTTTGTTAAAACTTAATAATATTAAATATTTCTACAAAGACGAAATATATATTAATAATTAAAATACATTTAAGAAATCTCAGAGGAGATGTTATATAATATAGTGTGCACTACTTGAGAAAATGTGAGATAAGGAAAAGAGATGAGAAATTACTTTGTACATAGTTGAGAAGACTAAAAGATATACCTGAATGGTCAGTGAGGACACACTAGTAGACAGAACGAAACTCATAGAACACAACGCAACGTAAGGCAACGACGCAAGTGACTTAACGACTACATTGAGCGTGTACGACTATAGCGGGGAAGTGACATCATTCTTCTAATAATCGAGACTCTATGACAACAACTTACATTATCGCCGAGGATGTCGCTGGCATCGCCGGAAGAGTTCTCACAGTCACCACCAGAGGCGCTAACTGTACTTACATCTTCATCGTGATCAAAAGCGTTGAACACGTCGTAAGGCAAACAGCTCAGCAGGTCGATCAGAAACCAACTTTTCAAATAGTTCATTCGAATGACTTTCGGGTCCGAGACTACTTCTCCGCCGGGGCCGACGAAAGTCGTGTGGAAGTTGAGGACGATATCGATGAAGAAGATGACGTCGACGATGGAATCGAGGACGAGTAAGGACACGTCCTCGGAAGTCTTGTTCTTGAAGGCTACGTTGTAGGGGACCATGATCGCCGTGTAGAAGGTCAGACACAAGATGATCCAGTCCCATATGGCCTTGAAGGCACAGTAGTGGAGGAGGATGTGAGGGGGGGTCTTGGGGGCCTCTTGACGGTACTGGGGCATCACGTCCGAGTTGAGGCTCATCATCTGCGCGAGGGGGGGCACAGGGGGTGGAAGCAGTACACAACACACGAGGAGGTAGTACAGTGAGATACAGACAGAGAGAGAGAGAGAGAGCGTGAAAGAGAGAGAGATTACAGCAACAAGTAGTGGAAACAGTGGTGGAGAGGGACCGGTATTAATTACAAGCCGTAATTACAAACGTACACATTGATATAAAGAGAGGTGTTTGAACATTTCGACGTAAATACAGAACAAATAAGCAGGGTGGAATAGAGAGAAAGAGAGAAGAGAAAGAGAGGGATTAACATAAACGGATGATGAGGGATGTTTTGAAGTTGTTTTTTTTGTTGATGTATAACAAATGTACACGATTCCAGTTTTCACATGTCACGGTTAAGTGAGGGACGAGGGGCATCAAACCGAAGCATGAAAAAAAGATAAAACACAAAAACATTATTGAGGCGTTAGACACATTTTATGATGTAATATATCAAGAGCGTTCAATATATATTGTCAGTCGTTGTACCAGAGAGTGAGAGAGAGCGAGAGCGAGAGAGAGGCGAGGCGTGACGTCACGGATGCGGTATCGTGGTGAGATGACGTCATCGCAGCGAGGTGGACCAATCAGGGGAGCCGGAGTGAAAGTAATTCACCACCGAGAAAAGAAAGAGGAGAACGGACATGTTAGCTAATAGCGTCGACTGACTAACATGGTCGTAATGTAGAAGGCAACTGCTACGTGCTCAATAGGGGTTGTACTGTACATGGAGAAACACGGTGATCTAAGACTAATTATATGTACAGTGTGATATTCTTAAAAATAGTACCCACGAGGTTTCAAAATCCAGAGCTGGATTGTTTTCATTCTATGAATTCAGAATAAAGTAATCATTTTTAACTATGGAACATACCCAATCACCTGAAACCGGTAGCTACATTATTTGACATTTAAAACTGATAAAATGTTGAATTTCAGCAGAACATTGTGATTTGAAGAACTGTAAAAAATATTTTAATACACATTATAAAATTTAATTGTCTTATGATATAGAAATTAGAAATATTAAAAGTTGAGCGAAACGACTTGACCTATAATGGTAAGAGTTATACAAAACTCGTTCAATGATACATTGAGAAGACTACTGTTCTCACTTTCAAAGAAACAATTGTTATGTCAAATTTGTTCATCAAGTCATTACACAGATGATTTCGTCAATGTGTCGTTGTGTACTCGAACACATAAAGTTATACCCACATTACACGGTTCAATATTTTCGTCAAAATTATTGAATTCAAGGACAAAAAAGCATCATTTAATAGAAGCTATATTGATGCAGTTATTTACCAACAGTTTTTGATTCGCTTTTGTTCTTGAATTCAATAATTTTCGCGAAAGTATTGAGTCGTGTAATGTCGGCATAATATACAGATTTAAATGTTACACATTTATCCATAAAAAGTGTTTATTGCAAGAGTGGGTAAACACACAACGGTGCAGTGTCCAGTCGCCGAAAATCAATGCACAGCCTGTAAAACGTGGTGACCTAGATGCACGTTCCACTCACATACCACCGCCTTGCAAGAAGTGTTGAGGCCTTACTCCAATAAGACAGAAAGCATGCATGAATATATAGAACATCAATCGTATTTTATTAGACACTGGTAAAATGGGTTTCTCACAATAGACAATATTTCAAACCTAGAATATAAAATGCTGTGTTGTCAGTTTCTAAGGTTGATAAAACAAATACGAACATGAGGAAACTAAAGCAAATATTTTTGATCTCGTTTTAATAAGCAGAATAAGAATGGTACATTTAATACAAAATTGGGGAATACTTCCGATTCTTTTTTTAAATGTAAATTTTCTAACTATTATGTTTCCTTATATATGACAGATTAGATATCGTGAACTACCACACCACAATATACACGTTTATCAAAGTATTTACAACATTCATGAGTGCATCTTTCTATAATAATTTATGAATAATGTGTGACTTGATTGCATCATTATGAACACAAACTAACTGAACAATGTTTTCACAAACTTCTACTGTGAGTTATAAGTGAATAGAATAATTCTACGACAACATTACCCGATTATCATCATCTGCAGAAGTTTCCAGTGGCGAAGAACATTATTGTATTTCTGCTATTGGTTCATGAAAAGAATGCTTAACAATGTGACTTAAGGTTGGTTACAAATACAGAAGTATGTACAAGTGTAAAAGTGACACTTTTCCCCGAATTATTGTAAAAACGACTGCGTCCTATACGCGTGTGTAAAAGATTAATGGTTTTCTGAAGGTGTCGGATGGTAAGATAGATGTATTTCATTTGACAAATGATACGAAGTAAATGAATGAGTGGCTGAGACTTCGTAGGGTCAAAGTTGAAGAGGATACCTATTGATTGTGCCCTCTGCAATCTTCAACAGTGTAAAATGTCTGATAGGGCATCATCCATCGATAACTTTGATTGAAAATCTTCATCCATATATTTTGCTAGTCACATAATTGGCTACAGTTGTATCAAAATTAAATAACAGACTAAGAATAATGATTTTACTTTGCTATCTTTTTTCTAGAAATTAATTAATTTCTGAATTTAATTTTGATCATTACTGAGCGTTGTTGTCAGCCACATTCATATGAGCTGTAAAATAATCTTCTTGTATGTCATTGTTGTTGTCGGTTCTTCTTGATCTAACACAGGAAGTTTTCACCGCAATGAAAGACGAACGGTACCAATATGAACAATTCTCAATGCTCTAACGAAAAAGTGTCTGTTTGGTCACCACCCTCCGTAGAGCTTACTTATCCAGGTATCGTCGTATAGAAATCTAGGAGAGATACCTCTTAAACTTGAGGTTCATTGAAGATATCTCAGGGTGTATTCACAATGCGCATAGAGGCCATCTTGTGTGCCAAAATGCGCCATGTTTTCTTACTTTCAAATGGCATTATTCATTGTTGAAAAGTTTCAGATGTTGCTCGATTTGAACTTACTAAAAGATACATAAAGCATCTTGTCTCGACTACTTATATTGTGCTTTACAATAACACACATAACCACATTGTTAGGGGATGTATATATTAAACACTTTCATATTTCGTGGAGAGCATACATGTCACCTACTTGATATGGGTGATATAGTGTTAAAACTGTCATATTTCGTGGAGAGCATACATGTATCTTACTTTATAGGGGTGATATACATGTTAAAACTCTCATATTTCGTGGAGAGTATACATGTCTCCTACTTTATAGTGGTGATATACGTGTTAAAACTGTCATATTTCGTGGAGAGCATACATGTCTCCTACTTGATAGGCAAAGTCCGTCGATCCCCTGGCGGAGGTTTGGTAAACCTCAACCCTCGCCAGGGGGTTTACGGACTTTACTTTAGAGGAGTGATATAAATGTTAAAACTGTCATATTGTGTGGTAAGCCCACTGTGACGTCACGTGGGTAAATGAAGGGGGTCGATGCAACAGTTACTCACATAGTTGTGCGTGTTGCTGTACTCACATCGTGACGTCACGTGGGTGAATGAAGGAGGTCGATGCAACAGTTACTCACATAGTTGTGCGTGTTGTTGTACTCACGTGTGCCAGGTTCGACTGTTTGGCCGTCTCCTTCAGGTTGGGGATGTGGGACGAGAACTGGGACACCAACACGGATCTGCTGCGGGTCACAGAGCGCGCCAGCTTCGCGAACTTGCTCAGGCCTGAGGGTACAACAAGAGTAACTATATCAGTACAGAGAGACACTCATCAGTACAGAGAGACACTCATTGCAGTTGAACACTCTACAAGATAGTATATTGTAAATTAAAACGGAAACATAGTAGAACAGTTAAACGTTATATACGACCTAGTAATTGGACTGTACACTGTTCCATGTCACAGATAAAAACAATTTCAAAACGCAATATTTCGAACCCTGATCAGAGCTCTTCAACAGGCGAAAACACACTCAGTGTACAGTATAATTACTAGGTCTTATATATAGTATATTGTGTCACATTACTCGCAGAAAACTCATTGATTCGGAATAAATCTTAAAAATACACACACAAATATAAAACTTGTACCAAGCTCAGTAACTTTAAATAATCGGTGAATTTTAGGAGTATACCCTTCCTACTCCTTTCTCAGAACGAGGACAATTGTGTGTGTGTATTTTGAAAATATATTATATATATATACAATTACACGAGGGTGATATTTAACAATCGCGTTGAAGTAAATTTCATAAAAATAAACTTATAGAAACCCTCTTAGGCTAGCTAGAACATCTTTAAGTAGTTAGGACATGAAGATAATAAAGGATGAATCTGCATTGTCTGCAAAATATCTATTGAACTGTTATTTTTGAAAAACCTTTTATACAACAAATAACATTTGAAATCAAATTTGTAATTGTTTTCTATTGTTGTTCTTGAATATTTAGAATAAGGAGATCGTGATGAGCAAATAAAAAAGGGTCTTCGATGGTCTATAAGAAAATCTCCGTTAACATGTGCAACGCAATTGACAGTTGACACCTAATTGAATCACGTGATCTATGTGCCGTGTAAGATACCCTAGGCCGCATTAGCAGATCCCATTACACAGGGTTTAAGCTTGTTAATGCACTGATGTAACTGATGCTGGTAAAGCACGTGGTTATGTTCCTCCCTTTTCAGTTCATGTCAACAGGGATACTTAGCGGCTTAGTGGTCGGTACACGTGCCCCTGATTCGGGGGGTCATAGGATCGATTGGGATGTTTCTCACTATCTCAGGGCATAACACAAGGATTAAAGTCCCCCACTGCAAATCAGTTTAGTTACTGAGTGGGTAGACTCTGAATGTGAATTTATTTATTTTAAGGCGGACAACAATAGCCTCGTCGTTTACATGGAGGATTCAAATAGGGATTGAGTTGGACTCTGAATTCAATCCCAGTTCACTCCTCATACAAACACTTTCCTACAATTAGGATTCGTTCAATACACTCCCTAGGCTAAACAGGGTATGGGCATGCCCATAACCCTACACTGGCCATCCTGTCCTTCCATAGGACAGGAAAACAACAATACAATTAATAAAAATAATTAATTAATTAATTAATACACTCCCAATAAATGTGGGATTGAGTCGAAATTAGGATTCAATCCCAGATGAATCTTGTCATGTAAACACAATCGAACATGGCTGGGATTGGAGTGACAAATCCCGGGTCATGTAACTGTAGTAGGTTCCCAAAATCAAACACAGAGGGCTCTAGTGTGGAGTGAACAAGGATTGAGTTCTACGACGTGAAAACTTAAGTTGCTAATTAAATAAATGAAAACTACAAAATGTCTACATTAAAATGTAATTCTAAATAGTTGAAAGACCATAGACCTTTTTCAGAATTGATATATGACCCTTAGATAGAATTAATCACGGCTATCTATATCTTCAATGACAACAATGCACAACAGTGATGAATGCATTTGAAAACTAGTTGTTATTGTTGAACATTGTTGTCTTTGATCTATCAAGGGGTCCTTGATAGAAGTCATCACGGTCCTCTAGATCAAGTCTGAAAATCATCTATTTTAATTTCGTAAAGTATCGATTAGTATAAAAAGAATTGGCCCTTACTTATCGAATTAGTAATTAAAAATGTCTGCCACCCAAAATAAGTTCTTGTAATTGGGTGGATCAATAACTCAATAAGCGAAAAACCCCAATCGGTTTTAGTACGTCCAACAGTCTACAGTGTAAAGTCCCGCCACACGCACCTGTTACGCGTCACGTGTTGCACCGGCACGGTCCATCTGTCGACTGCCACGAGCCTCGCACGCTCGTTCCCCGGCTGTCCGCTAGGGTGGCACCATGCGGCAGTGAACCCTCACTGGTGGTGGTGGCGCGCACACATACAAAACCCTACACTACATCCCCTAAAATAAATATACTAAAACTTTAAATACTCGTAGGCGGATGATGAATAGAAAGCTAGCTAAAACTAAATCCTACAAACTGAAACAACCGGTGAAGGCTGCATCACTCTTGGTAGCGAAGTGGCTTGGCGCGCACTCGCTGTGACTGTCGGAGGCCTTCTTCTAGACCCACGGCCGGACTCTTCGAAGCCTGTATAGGGCTTGCCACCGTAGACGCATCCGGCTCTCCCGTATTCATGCTGCTGTAGTACCGACGCACCACTGACGAGTTCCGGGTGTAGTCAACTCCTTCCGGTGATCGAACAGTCACTGCATTCCCATGATTGGCCACCACCCGATAGGGTGTGGGACAGGAAAGAGTTGCCAGCTTGTGAGGAGTCTGTTGCTTCACCAATACCTCATCTCCCACAACAAGATCGCGCTCAACCACCCTCCTAGACGTATCAGCATATTCTTTCATACGAGCCTTAGCCATGGCATCCCGGTCCCGCACCTCCGTATCCAAAGGCCCATGGGCAGCGATGCTGGGCACTTTCTCCCTGAGCTCTCGCCCAAACAACAGCTTGGCCGGGGAAACTCCTGTGGTGGTATGCGGAGTCGTGCGATATGCAAAGAGGTATTGCAATAATGCGCCCTTCAGGTCTTGACTAGTGTTGTGGGCAATCTTCAAGCATCGTACTATGGAGCGGTTCTGGCGTTCAACTTCGCCGTTAACTTGGGGATAAAAGGGCGTGGTTGCGTGCAACTGAACCCCATTCATGCGACAGAAATCCTTAAAATCTACGCTCGAAAACTGAGGCCCTCTGTCTGCGCGTAGAGCTGACGGTATTCCGAAACGCGCAAAGATCTCCCTCAAGAGAGCTATAGTCGTCTCGGTGGTAGTAGATTTAGTGAGGCATGCCTCTATATAGCGACTGTAGTAATCGACCACTACTAGGATATACTGGCCATTAGGCAGAGGCCCCAAATAGTCTACTGCAAGGTAAACCCATGGCTTATCGGGCAGCTCCGTGCACCTAAGAGGTTCTGGTGGCTCGAAAGCACTCACTATTTGGCAATCATGGCATTTGCGGCAAAACTTTTCTACATCGGTGGCTAAGGTAGGCCACCACACCTTCGTGCGTAGTCGCTGTTTAGTCTTAATTACTCCCATGTGCCCCTCATGCGCTAGTTCTAAAATCCGGTCACGCATGGATGCTGGCACGAGGATGCGTGTATCTCGTAGCACAAGCTCATCGTAAATGGAGAGCTCGTGGCCTATCAGCTGGTACGTACGTAGCTCGGCAGGCCACTTCCCGCTCCGAATAGCCGCCTTGAGTTTCTCCGTCGTTGGATCCAAACGGCACTCCTCTTGCAGTTCTTCTAGCCCGACAGCACAAAGTGTCGAGTTCTCCACCACCCATCGAATGTAGTCGTCATCGTTCTCGCTCTTACGTCTAGTATTAGTTTCTTCATAACTATTACTTGCATATGAATCACTGGAATTAAACTTCATTTCTGCATTAGGCATGGTTTGTTTGCCAGCATGGGAGACATCTGATAGTTGACGCAAAGGATAGCCTAGCATAAGAACTCCCAACTCCCTTGCGGTGCGTTTGGACAGCAGAGGACAGCCCCCGCAGCTCATGACATAAAACTTCGCATTGATGGGAGTTTTATTGTCCAATGTGACGGTGGTGTCAAAACGTCCTAGGGGTATAAGAGGTTTAGTGGCCCCAAAAGGAAACAAAGGTTTCTTGTCAATGATGGAGGTGCCTTTGACGCCCTGAGCCTTCATTTGCTCCCAGGTAGTTTTATCAATTATGTTTTTAGAGGCGCCGCTGTCAATAACAAAGTTCACCCTCACTCCTCCAATGTCAAGGTTGACGGTGTCGTCTTCTGCCTCCCTGTCCCTGTCCCTCAGTTGGAAAACATAGGCATTTTCCTCTTGATTACCGCTTACTTCTTGCTCGGACTCGTCCTCAGAATCATCAGCCTCGGTTTCCACTAACCTGACTAATCTGCCTTTACGCCAATTCTTCGAGCCCCTTTTTTTATGCCCCGGAGTGTACTCGCCACCACCCGCAGTCTGTCTACCCCAGCCGCCTTGCAAGCTCAGTTCGCGGCTGTTGGTGTCGTGTTTCGACCCCGCGTCACCGCGGTTGGTGTCGTGTTTCGACCCCGCGTCACCGTGGTCTCTCTCGCGGCATGCAGCTTTGAAATGACCACGCTCGCCGCAGTTGGTGCAGGTGCGATCCCGCGCAGGGCAGTCTGGATCGCGGCCGTAATGACCTAAATTGTTGCAGCGAAAACACCTGCTACCTGGGGGCCTAGTCTGGAGCCTAGCTATCGAATTAGACGGCTCCTGGTTTCCTTCCATCTCCCTAGCCTGGCACTCGGAGTTTTCTATTTTTGCTTGCAATACATGCACAATGTTATAGGCCTAGAGGAGGAGGGAAAACGTATAATACACGTCTTGTGATCATTAGTAAGGCAAATCTGATCATAAAGACGAATATGTCAGGAAATGAGTCCAATGACACAGCTGGATATGAAAACATCAAGCCTATAACTGTAAAGTCCCGCCACACGCACCTGTTACGCGTCACGTGTTGCACCGGCACGGTCCATCTGTCGACTGCCACGAGCCTCGCACGCTCGTTTCCCGGCTGTCCGCTAGGGTGGCACCATGCGGCAGTGAACCCTCACTGGTGGTGGTGGTGATCCGGATGAGTATGACGTTTGCATGAGGGCGCTGACGGCGTATTTTACCCCAGCCGCCATCTACCATCTATTGTCCGACTGACGCACAAGACCATAAATTGTCTGACTCACGCACAAGACCATCTATTGTCCGACTCACGCAAAGACCATCTATTGTCCGACTGACGCACAAGACCATAAATTGTCTGACTCACGCACAAGACCATCTATTGTCCGACTCACGCACAATTCGTCGCAGCACAAAACCCGCACAAAACCCTACATACAGAGAAACAGATGTCGTCATGCTATGTCGACAATATAATTACTATCGATCAGCGATAATTGAAATAATTTGACAAGCCCTCCATTCCGTTCTGTCTGTTGTTTACTAAACTAGGTCAAATAGGACACGAGAGAAAATTGTGTTTCGTGAAATTTGCATAACGCAAATTATTCCTTCGACTTTATGGTAGTGAAGCAAACCAAATACTACAACCAAAGATATTGTAAAGAAATATAATTATTTATGTTTTCCATGAAGTCGAGAATTCCGTGGGTTTCATAATGAGGTGAAACTGCCATTCACAACTGAGCAGTCACAGGGATGACGTCACTACCAATCACGCGAGGGGTGGGGGGAAGGGGGGGGGGGGGGTTGTACATTCATCACACCTACTAGATGTGATCATAAAACAGGTCACGGAAAACAACACACGTGCATTCTTCGCCACATGCATAAGTCAAGGAGAGTAAAGATATTTCCTCTTAATGACACCTCTTCTTTTCGTTATCTTCATCATCCCTTGTCTTCATCTCAGATGTTATGATCGTAGCCAGACTGTCAGACTAACGCCCAAATAGTGTTAGAATAGTGGACTGATGAAAACTACCAACTAAAATGAGATTCAATGGGTTAGGTCGAGCGATCTTCAAACATTTTCATCGGTGTCCCAATTCTCACTCCTGAAAATCCCCCCCTCACATTTTATATCAAGTTTTACATTTTTCGTAAGTATAGATATGTTTGATCTGGCCTTAGATGAGAAAGATCAAGTATTTTACAGCGATTTTATAAGGTGGTTTCAAAAATAATACTATAGTTGTGTAACACCTTTTTTAAAAATAATATTTCAAACCCAAAAATTTGATTGTGTTCCAAATGAAAATTCCCCGTTTCCAAAGTTTGTGACGCCGCCCCGACTTTGACCACCGCTGGGTCAGGTGAATGACGTGTTGGGTCAACAAAGGTGTCGTCAGTGTTGGGTGGTTGCCTACAACACAGGGGTAGAGGGTGAGAGGGTCCCGACACATAACTCCAAGAGTGGGCAGGGGGTGAGTCTCCACGGAGCCATCAATAACACAGGTGTTGTGTGCCAGACACTGTCCCTAGGGTTGGAGCAAGTCTTACATCGGTAGCCACGTGGCAGAGGGACGTAGCTGGCTGAGCGTGCAAGAGATGTCTTGAGACAACCTTACAGATGTCTACGTCATACACGATCAGCGAGCCCCAATATTCATATACCGATCTCTGATTGGCCACGAGTCCCTCATCTACGATTCGTCTATTCGGCACCGTAAAGCACACGAACACATCCTAGCGGCAGACATCATTACTATATGGGAGTAGGGTATTTTTCTTAACACGTCAACTGATAATCCATTTTGTTTTTGCTGTCAGCGGGAAATAAGGTTCTTTCCCGGCGTTTTTTTTTATCTGGTGAAGGTTGTACAACAAATACATTTAATGATAATACTGTTCTTTTCATTACTTCTTCACGAAGATAGTGTAGAAATAAGAGGGGGGGGGGTACGGTTGAGTGCTACGAATCTGACGAAATGATAACATCGCTTTAAGTTCATGGATTCATTCCTCAGATTTTTTTATAAACTATCATTTTCATTAAAACTAGTCTGGTACGAGGTAGTAGGTCTAAACTCTTCGTGTCATGAGGGTCACTCTTAGGTCAGCCATGTTGTTTCTTTCAGTGGTGTGACCCACATTGATTCCCGTTGGTGAATGATGGAGCTGTAGGTCGGGTCACCCTACAAGAACTGTCCCAGTTAACGTTCACTTAACGTCCTCTACGTGAGATGAGGGAACTGTGAACGACTTCAGTAGTAATGAAACTATCAGAGTCGCGTCCTACTTGTGAACATAGCACAGTTGTTGTAGACGTGTGCTCGTTACGTTCGCCCAAAACACTCGGCTACAAATTAAAGTAGAAGGTAAAAATCGTTGTTTAAACTCCGACGAGAGATTGTTCTTCCAGTTTTATCGTAGAATCGTATCGCTTAACAAATACGTTTGACTCAATTTGTTCGTTTCAGTAAAACATACTATCTCACAGGACACAACTTGTGCTAGTACGTTGAAAATAACGTTTTTTTTTGTTCCAATTACCCATGTTTCCGCATTTTATTTCGCTCACGTACTTCAATGGAGAACTACAATTATATCGGTACAAGTTAACGATTGAAATATTTTTTGCATTCAGAATGAAGTCTCTAGATCTGTATTACCGATTGGCGACTTTGCTTCCATAGTTCATTCTACGTCATTCAAACCGGCTTAATTCTACATGGACCACGTATAAGCTCTGACAAAGCTCGCCATGTTAAGCTTATGACGTAGCCGCGGTCTAGTAGCCACTGCTTTGGTGGTTTTGGTTGCAGAGTCCTACGTTCGGATCCTGGTTAGTGTATATATGTCATGTAATGTGTTATCAACTTCATAGATCATTCACTCATCGTCTCGATTAGCATATTTGAAAACGTGCGAAGCGAGAACGGTTGTATTCGAGTATAAATCGCACACGGGATACCTGGGTTCGAGACCCGGTTCGGTTCTAAAGGTTTCGACACAAATAACGTGACAAGTGTGAGAACTGATTGTTTTTATTTGTGTCTTCAGTAATAATAATAATAATCTTTATTCGTCAGAATGAGCTTCCGCTCTTTACATTGACAGATTACGATTACACTAGACTAAACTAAACTAACCTAACCTAAACTAAACTAAACTAAAAAAACAAAAAAAGACAACAATAGGAAAAGTAATGTGAACAATGCAAAGTCAGGCTTACATTTTGTCTTAATTTTAGGTAATGACTATTGATTTTGACTGTCTAAAGTCATAAAAATAATGTTATAATAATATAAATAAAATTGAGTGACACAGATAATTATAACTCTCAAAACTAGGCCTAATTGTACAATTGAAGAATTTTGATATAATGTATGAATTTTACTATTATCTACTACTACCTCCATTTAGAGGTGAATATCTGAATACAACACAAATAGAACATATTATAATATTATATAGAAAACAAAGTAAAGCACCATAGTAATAATATAACTACTTACTTATAATACAATACATAATATCGAATACAACAATACTTATAATAAAACCGACACTACATTCTTACTTGCAGATTCTCAGTTAATAACAGATAATGCCATTACTTCATAACTTCTATATTTATTTTGTTTGCAAATCATGTTACTTGAAGCAGTCTCCCAGATCATATTGCAGCAGATTGTTTTTAATTACTTTTTTAAAGAGATTTTGACCTAAGCATTTAGTAGACAGAGGAAGATTGTTGTATAGAATAAACCCCTGGTGGTTTACATTCGAGCGGCCAAACTTATCGGTGCTAACATTATCAATAAAAAGATCATTCTTAGTGCGTGTATTGTATGCATGTTTATTTTTATTGAGTGTGAAATTTAGATTTGTACCGGTATATTTATGAATCATATTATGTACAAATGTAAGAGTAACATGTTTATTTATTAGATTGAGAGGTAGAATGTAATTAGTCTTGTACATATCTATACGATGTGTTTCCCTAGGATAGTTAAAGATATTTCGGATGGCTCTATTCTGCAAGACATGCAGGTGCTTCAGTTTAGTTTTGCCGGTTGTGGCCCACACAATATTAAGATAAAGCAGGTGACTATGAATAAACGAGTAGTATAGATTTTTGAGAGTGGACTGGCAGATTACTATAGAGATTCTTTTTAAAATTGATGTCATAGGTGAAATTTTCTTTCTAACGTGGTCGATGTGGTTTTCCCACGATAGGCGATCATCCAGCATGAACCCCAAGTATCAAACTTTTGTAATGTGTTTCTAAAGATATTTAAAAAAAAAAGAGTTGTACGATTGATTGTGTTTGGATAAAATTAGACAAATTGAATAACATATCAGATTCGATAATTTGATCAAACGTGATAATATTGATCTAGTTTTTAGAATACCTCGGTCCGCATAATTTAAAAATTTGGATATCAAATTAAAATTAAAAAATACAAAGAAACATCTTTAATTCTCATTCCATTTGAGCCAACTCGGTTCTTTATCAATCCCTTGACGAAATGACAGCGCATCGAAGCCCCGTCACGTCGTCGAGCTATCGTCAACGCTAGACGACCCGCATGGTTAACCCGTATCTAAAGATCACCCACGCTATTCTTCAAGAACCGCTTCACAAGGTTGAGTTGAGTTGTCGGCAAACTTTCTATGTAAAACAGGCGTTGCCAACTTTTCTTGTTATACCTCTCCATTAAACTTCACCGCATGTAGGAGGAATGTGAAATTAGCTTCAAACCACGCAAGAGAACACAGCCAGCACGCTTTAAGGGAAGACACGACCGCGCAACATGTTTTCAAGTACTGTACGAGCGACGCAACTAGCATTTAGAAATGTTTTAAACTTACTTGTGAGGTACACAGTTATGACACAAGAGTCGCTGGTGAGATAGATATTTTAAGGGTAAAGAAAAGAGCAGCCCAGAAATCAATTTTTAACAGTTTAAAAAAAATGTACAATAATGTTTTTGAGTGTGAAACGAAAAAGAACTCAAACAATCAAGATGGTTGATCTTGTAAAGAGGATGACTTGAAAATGAAAAATGTATTTCATTTTTTACGGATGTATTGTTTCAAATAAAAATACTTGAAATCTATTTGTATATTTAAACAATGACTTTAGACTTAGAGCCGTCATGGCATCCAGGCATTGCTTTTGCTTTCGTCACATCCGGGGCAGTCGTAGCCAACCAGCGAACCGCCCGTGACACACACACGATCGCTGATTAGCTACGAACCAGTCGCCTGTGACGAAAGCATGTGTAAGGTAGTCTTGGGACAACTATATATAACCTACCATATAACCACATATATAACGCACTTCTCAAGGTAGTTTACGTTTAAGACCTGCAAATCAACCCATAATGCACCGCGGACGTCTATCTTTAACATATTGACAATTGTTGCATCTATCCACGACATCTTCAATATCCTCTGATAATTAATCTGTGTTACAATCACATTAATATCGTATCACGTGTAGAGGAGAACAATATTGTTCGCTACTAAATTGATTTCTCGCCTCAGTCACGAAAACAAACACTGCTACGGACATGTTTTGCGAACGTTGCCCGAAGGGGCTTCTGAGAAGCGTTTTCCGTTCGCGGAATTCTACCTTTCGAACACAACACCTGTCGCGCAAAGACGTTACAAAGAAAGAGATCAAACATTTCATCCTACGCGGATAAGATTCTTGGAAACACAAATGCGTCTTATGGGCGGGGAAAGAACAGCCGATAAACGTGATATCGCGATAAGGCCTAAGAAGGATGTCTCACTATTATGTGTTCTTTCGCGATAGGAAATCAATGGAGAACAGATAGTAAAGTGCCTACGCTAAGTTTCAAGATAAATGTATTTCAAGTGTAAACTTTCCCACATCTCGCTTGATTTGCAAAAAGCATGTTTTCGAAAATAGAATCTTAAAAAAAAAACTCACTAAAATTCCCAGAAATGTCAGCTGTCTATAGAATGATCTTCATCCATAAATGTTACTAGAATTATGGAAATAGGGAAGCGTTTTTGAACAAACAAATTGCACACACACACACAAAGTTGGAAAACTGATTTTCAGTGGAAGACTTTTACCATATATTATATACCTCTACAATCATTACTATGACGGCTCCAAAGTAACAATTTAGTGATATACGACTGTATCCTAATATCGAAATGAAAGATTATATACATATTTAACAAAACAGCTTCAACCGGGAATCGAACCCTGGCCCGTCTCTAGTGCAAGCTGGGTCCACAAAGAAAGTAAGATGAGATGCGTGTGTTAATCTCTGTACAGAGTGTCAGAGTGAGTACAGCGACCCCCCCCCCCCCCCTCTAGACAGAGTAAGTACCTTCCGTATTGATCTAGACAAACACTACTCGTCGCACTCGGCCCGCGTTGGGAGAGAGTTGTACTAAGATAATCCTCCACCTAATGTACTTCAAAAGATGTATTTATTATAAAATATACTCAATACATATTTTGTGATTGTATTTTTTTGCTTTGCTTCTCTGTCTCTCAACCTTGATTTATCATTCAGGTCCACAATCTTCGACCCCACCGATTTAGGATATTAGGATTTAATACACAAATCGTAAAAAAAAGTATATTCACAAATCGACATTTTTCATGTTGTGTTTTACATCGTTGTCTGTGAATGTACGTATCTAAACTGTGCATAGTTCTTAAGGATGTACATATACAACTATTAATACGTGTACATTAAAAAAATCAGCTCACACAAAATTGAAAAATACTGTTATTATTTTTTTTTTTTTTAAATACTGTTTTTGAAATTATAAAAAACAGCATTTTCATGATAGCAACAATGATTACCAAATATTTAATGTGTAAACCCACATGTATCGCAACCTTAGCGTATATTTCAATTATTATATGACAACCATGCAAAAATATCAGCTATTCAAAATCCTTCCATATAGCCGAAAACTCTTTTCAAATAAAAACCTTTTTAAGTCCGACACATGTCACGTGTCACCAGACCACGTGTCACCCCATACATTGACCAGAGGGTGTGTCCACCCTCATAGCGGCCCTCCATTGATGACGTCACTACCGGTGGGAGAACAAACGAAAGTGGCGACCCTCGCGTCACTTCCGGTGGGGGTGAAAGTAAAAGGGATGAGGTCAACACCTTTTCGACTAGAGGCGACACACCCTGATTCTATTGCTGCACCCGTGGAAAGATAACGCGGGGGAAGGGGAGGGGGTGGCGTGTAGCGGCGCGATGCAAGAAACAAGGGGCCGCCCCGAAAACTTGAGCGTCATCGCGTGTGTGGTTCATCTAAACGAATAGATAACATAAAATAGAAGGAAGGACCGACTATTGCTGCCAATTTAAAGAACGTGCAGAATCATTTCTCGATATCACGAACTGACACTAGAATTGTGAAATATGGATATAGGTGATGATGCTTAATCAATATATATAACGTGTCATACAAATTTAGAATCAATTACTGAAGTTCGTAATTTATATTTGCGTAATTTTTCTTTGTGTAGATCAAAATATGAAAAACTGTAAAAAGTTGTTAAAAAATTGATTATTGCTACTACGGCATGGTAAATAAATGTAAGTTAGAATCAAACTTAAAATCGTCCTAACTTACTGGTTCTTAAGTTTTGTTTCAAACTTGCATTCATTAGCCGTACTGTAGTGGAAATAGTCCAGTTTTTAATAAGTTTTTAGTATCTATCACACTACAATAACTCACAAACACATGTAGGTGGATACGTTGGTTTTTAAATTAAGATACGTGTAACACCGGTCTGCATATTGGTGCTACATTACTAATGAAGAGCGCGACCAATGAATAGAGCCGGAGCTCTTCATGAGACAACGAGGTTCATCTAGACGTCATGAATATGATTCCCCCAAGATGAGACAGTTCTGCGGCTCCAACACAAGGAGACAATATAGTATTGTGATACAATACACAGCCAGGAAGCTGCCAACAGACTCGCAACGTGCTGGCTTTGTATTCACCAAGAAGTTATCGGCTCTCGAACACTGCAGTACTGAATAGGACCCATTTGTGAGCGGGGTTGTCTGAAAGGATAATCAGGGAAGGTGGGGACACGATGGGAGAGAGTTGATGGGACTCACAGGAAGAGAGGGAGAAGGAAAGTGGAGGTATTCACCTATGATGGCTCCTTGTACGCGAAGAAGAGAGGAAGAGAGGGAGAGAAAGAGAGAAACCTGATCCAAGGTGTATCTACATCCACTTGGGAGAAATACAAGTGCGTAAGGGTGAAGATGCAAGGGAGTTAAGAAAGATGAAAGCGAATCACCCGAGGGATGAGAAGAGAGAGAACGGAAGAGAGGGAAGAGGGGGGAGGGCTAAGTTCATGAAAGGACCTCATCAATGAAGGCTCTCTTTACGCAAGAAATTCAGGTCTATATTTAAAGCAAGATGCCCGTTTTAAAAGGTGCAATACGTTTTGCAGCTTCTTAAAATCGAGTACAAGATTGTGTCAATCAAAATGTCTACATTAAATTTAAAATCCTACTGCATTTGATTCACTTCTATCGTTGAATTCAAGAAGTTAAACGAAAACAATTGATCTCTAAAAGAGGTATTGGGTCAGTAACCATCATCTTCCATCCAATCTGTATTGATTAGTATAGGCTAAATACAAAGTTTCATTCATACATGGTTTCGCATTCGAGTAAGAGGAAGATGAAGATTTCAGTAAGATTTCAGATCGAGTAAGAAGATTCAGACGTTATTTAAGACGGTATTTAGTGCAGTTAGGACTTCCACCTTGCTAAACCTGTTTATATAGACATAGAGACGTGGGCGTAAGACTTGCTAAACCTGTTTATATAGACGTGGGCGTAAGACTCACCCATGGTTCCACCCTTCGCGTCCTCCGACTCTATGGGCTGCTTGAGCGCCGTGATGTCTCTGAAGGTGAGCAGGAATAACACGACGAGATCCCTCTCGTTCTTGATGGGGGCGATCTGAAGCAGCAGCCATAGCGGGGTCTCTGCAAGCAACAGGCGGTGGTTTAATAACACTTTGCACGCCGACCCGCACCACTCATGGACTCGCACCGACCAAACGTATCCACACAGTAGGAGATGTATCCAGTAGCGAAACTCTAGGCGTTCGCACTTTCTATATGAAAAGTCGATTAAGTAGTACTACTATAACTTGAGGTGATTTTTTACAATTGTAAAGATAGACTTTAGGTTACCGCACCGAGCGCTAGTGTCGTAGAAAAGCAGCTGTGCGCAAGCTGTTCAATTTATAATAGGAGTTTCGCTACTAGATGTATTCTTTTACTGTGGTATCTATCCACTTGTATTGAGATGCACTAGTTCAGAAACTCCCTGTTTGAGAGTGTTCACAATGTATCTATCAACGATAACTTTCTCATCAGGTAAAAACAATGCAAAGAAATTAATAAAACTATAACTAATAGTTCTATGTTATGCTATTGACATTTTTCCGGTACAACAGTGTCAAAAGGTGGAGTTGTAAAGGGCTTCTTTATAGGGACATTTGGAGAGTATTGACACTGGAATGGCACCTGCTAAGGGACCTTTGGACCGTGTTGTTGTGCCACCTTTTGACAGGGCTGCACCCGGAAAGCTCAATAGTACAGTAGACTTCGGCCGTGATAGTCGCCGAAATAGGCTAAACAAGTAATTACATTATTTTGTTGTGTGTAAAGGACGTATTTTAAAAGATAATTCCTTCTGAAGGAGATTGAATGACAACTGGATTTTAAAAAGTTAACATAAAAACATCTACCAATGTACTTGTGTAATTCAAATAGGGGTTTAAAGTTAACAGATACACATCTTTGCTATACCAATATTAGTCCAACTTCAACAGTTTCCTTGGCTTGCTTGTACACATACCTCACACAGGAGAACACACAGTTCAATGCTAACATGGAAACATCCACAACTTACTACCTAAACATCCTTTTGACAATCTTGACTTACAGAGGAACACTTACATTCAAACACCCCTACTAGATTTACCACAATACAAAAAATGATGGTCAACACTAAATGCAAACCACATTTTGAATACTCCCCTAACTAAAACTTTTTTTCATCCAACGTTTTAAATAAAGCATATCATGACTTCATTATTTCTATAAATAACCCATGCAAGTACTATATTATCAAACCTACCAACAAACCACACCCATTAGATTTAAAAATGACCAAGGCCCAACGTTTAAACGCTGTGTTTGCCGTAAGAACAACCCTTAACGCTTGCTTATATTCACAACGATAAATGTTCACATGAGCTGCATCCCCTAGGAAAACAACAGTTCATTACGTAACGAGTTAAGACCTACGCATTCCCTTGCTGGAATTAAATGCAAAACAGAAGGTAAGAGAGTTATATTCCAGAACGAATGTTTCCTAAGGGAAGGGGTTAAAATGGGCGCTACTTCCGGTTGTCAACTGTGAAATTAGAGAAACAATGTTGGTGAAATCACTGCCAGTCAGAGCTTAGGGTGATGCGAATCCAAGTGGCGTGTCTCGTGTAATTACAAGCCCAACTGGCCACACCCACCCCTGCCTGCATTGTTACCACTACACCCACGCAGAGATGCGACACTAATTGCTTACTTACGGGGTTTTGGTGGTAGCACTGATGTCGTTGCTGTCTGCCTCGATAGATTCATTATGCTACTTTGCAAAAATATTCACTTATTTTAATGTTAGTAACTTCTTACTTAACGGAAATGCGTAACTCAGTATCAACCACGTGAAACTTACAGTATTGTATTGATAAGAAAACATTACGAGGTTCGAAACATGATCATTACTCGGGATTTGAATTATATGAGCTAAACGACGAATTTAAAAACTCCAAATGTTGTAATTGTTACGATATTTGAATTGCTTGTTCAGCTGATTCACAACCAAATCCCGTGTATGAATGTATGAATTACTTTTTCTTTACCATAAACGTTCTCATGATTTCAATAAAAACTTTAATTTACGCTTAATGTACATTACCGTACTTCTGTTGTTTACCATTCTATACTATTGTAACTTTAGTAATACCCATTTGCGTTCAATGTTTTTAACATTTATCAAGGGAATAAATAAATAAACAAATAAACATAGACTATTACTGTGAGGATTGGAAATAACATCTAAGTCTTCTCTTTTCTCTTCTTTTTGTTCATGGCTCTCCACATACCCACATTCCATGTCCTATCGGTTCTAGATATTTCACTCACGGTCCGCGAACCTAGTATTCTTCAATGTTCTTCTTCCCTCAAAGGTATCCAAGAAACAAAATATAAACAACTATGGAATGTATAGCGTTTTTCATTACTTCTATATTATGTTTTTATCCTCTAATACAATCTAACGATGTGTCAAGTTAAATATATAAATACCTTGTTTGTGAGATAAAAAATATTACATTCCATATTTGTACCGTGTATTTTACGCGTTATTTCTTTAATTTAGTTAGCGGATCTGACGACACGTCTATTGGAACAAAGTTTTGGATTTTTTATTCCCCAAGGGCGTATTAAACATTTAATGCAACATATAATTATTGTGAAACACCAACTAAACAAATTATAAAACACATATGTAATATTTCTAGTTTACATATATACTACGTTCTACGCATGCTTGATACTGACCTAAGACATCCAATGTTCACAGCATCACCTCACGTACGTTAGAGGCGATCGGTAGTCCGCAATATTAAGCTACGCAATAGTAACTGTATCTTATTGATATCTTTAGAACCCTTTAAGATATTTGAAAAATATCCCAGAATTTCGTTTTGTATCCGCTACACAATTAATTAAACTAATTTTGAAATGTTTAAATAGTCACGATTGTAAATTAATTGTTAACCTGATACAAAACAAAATCTCGGGTATCAAAACACTTTTTTATCTCGAAGAATTCTTAAGATATAAATAAAAAATATTAATTTAACGCGTTTGGATCCCCTTTACCTTTAAGGGGTTCTATTGTTTAGGTTTCTTAGAACAAAAACAAAGTTTCCCCCACTACTACTTGGAATATAAGTCGTGTAGACCAAGATATATTTCGAGTAACCTTCTAGTTTCCGCTTCCTGCCCCTCTGCCCCCCCGCGTTTCCCCGACGCGAAGGTAGCTGGAGTGGAAAACGCAAACACAAAAAAACCGCACCCGAACAACGCGAAAACGCTCTTTAACCCCGTAATGTTATCTGTCCTATGATTGGTCAACAAATCGAACGTTTGGCCGGCAGCCAGCGCTCCAGTGTTATCGGTAGTAAAACGTCGCTTTCTATACAAAGATGCTCCAACGTAGAGTGTGGCACACTTATAAAGAGAGTCCTTGACAATAATGTCGAATAGAAAATAAAAAAACGACGCGTTAAACTCGGTGATGGAGGAGTAAAACATTAAAGCCATCTCATTTTAGACATTATATACTCAATGATAACGAGAAAACGCTTTCTTTCAAGAGGCAGAGGCATCAACAAAAAGCCGATCTGAAGGTAGGTTTTTGTAATGGTTGTATTAGGAAAAAGAGATAAACAACCATCGTTTGGGTTTGTGCTTGCAATTGTATACTTGCATTTATTGTGTGTATTTTGTGTGCATATGAGTAGTTTGTGTGTGAGTGTGATTGTGTGTAGGCCTATGTTTATTTCTTAGCTCTTGCTCCTGTTTTTTTTTTGTTACATAATATGATAGTATTCTGAAAAATATAACTAAAATGGCATAATGTAAGTTGGTACACAATCATTCACACTAATTAAATACAAATATAATCTTGAATAGAATAAAATTTTGTGCAATTGAAAATGTCTCTAGCACCCTTTTAAAATCGGCCACATATTAAACTTTGCGCGGTAAATGAATAAAACCTTTTTATCATCAGCACAAATTGTTGTGTATTTGTGTGTATGAGCGTGGGAGTATATGTGCGTGTATACATGGGATCGGGTACCCGCCCCTACCGCAACCACGGACGTGGGTGGCGGCTACCCCAACACACTGTGGCCGCTATTAACCCAGCCCACATCCACCGCCACCCACCCTACCGAGCGGGCTAAACATCGTCCCGGCTTAATGGATGAATATTTTAGCCGGGCACACATACGTGATGCTTTGTGTGGTGGAATCATTGCAGATAACGAGGCGGGCAACTTGGCAACGCTGTAGAAGCACCGCCGCAATCATATCTTATCATCCCCTACCAACACTCAGAGCAAAGCAATGCTTACCTAATGCCTCTTATAAACTAGATGGGTCAACTTTTGCCAGTTAACTACTTAGATGTGATTATGACTAAATACAGTTGTGAGATTTACATCATATTTATAAACTCCTTTTTAAAATCTGGATTTGTATTCTATCGTCTAAGGGCTGGTCTTACAATCTCCTAATAAGAAAGTTATTTGTAGCAATTAAGCTATTTGGAGGATTTCAAGGGTTTTGATTGGTGGTTGCCATGGAGAAAACAAGCTATTCGACGAATAAGTAGTTATTGGGACATTGCAAGACTGGACCTTAGATGTGATTATGACTAAAGGCAATTGTGGGATAAACATCATATTTTTAACATTCTTTTAAAATCTGGTTTTGTATTCCATCTTCTTTGGGTCCTAGATCAATTTTGAAAACGGTCTATATTATACCAGGCTTAATCCATCTTCCGACCTAGTCTAGATAATTAACTTGGTGTTAATCTGTATGGGAACCAAACAACTGTCCTTGACGTGCTAAAGCTAGAAGTTTTTAGCTGTGCCTGTACTCCCAGCCTAATCCCACGTACCACGTACCCTGACGTAATCATATCAAGCTAGAAGTGTTTAGCTGTGCCTGTACTCCCAGCCTAATCCCACGTACCACGTACCCTGACGTCATCATATCAAGCTAGAAGGTTTTAGCTGTGCCTGTACTCCCAGCCTAATCCAACGTACCACGTACTCTGACGTCATCATATCAAGATAGAAGGTTTTAGCTGTGCCTGTACTCCCAGCCTAATCCAACGTACCACGTACTCTGACGTCATCAAGTCGCGTAGCACCGTATGTTTATATACATTCACATCCCTTTCTTTCGTCTAGGGCTTCACCCTAAAACCTATTGTCAAACTCTCCAAGCCACGTTGAAAGTTTTATTACCGTTGTCGTGGTATTATTTTGTCGGTTTTATGTTGGTAGCAAGTACCTACTCTACCGTCCACCATTTACACCCAGTTGAATGTAGTAATACCAACTACACGAAAAGAAGAATATTCATGTTGGTACCACACGACCTAATGTTCGGTAGGCTCGTGTATTAGGCCTTGCTCACAAAACGGTTATATTGAGTGTTTCGGGGCGGACATTACATCCCCCCCCCGCCCCCCTTCCCCACCAACTCACCGGGAAAATAACCTATATTTAACTTCGCGTTGGTCACTTCGTGAATCACACAAAACAACGGCTAAAAAAAAGAATCTGCTCTACATCAATTCACCTGTACGGGAATGATTTATTAAAAAGAAAGCTCGCCAGTTGCTGGCCCGTTCGCTTAGTAAACCTCGTATCCTACCCCCCTAAAGGCAATATTGACACACAGAAAAAGGAAATACCGCCCTATGCTAATATCATTTGAATGAACCCACATTAGTCCCCCACCCCCACACCCAATGCGCCATGAAATATGAAAAAACCTCGTCAACTTTCGGTGTAGCAAAACTGATGACGTAAGCTTACAGTTGATGCCAACATATGAATAAGTGATGAGATTTCAAGGTCCTTGTTTCGATGTTTCAGTCCGTCGGTGTCCGCAGTGACTGCATAACGACCCCCTCCCCTCAGCTCCCCCCACCCCCGGATATGGACAACAATCCCCCCCGGCTTCGATCATGACAACACACGATAATCAACGCCCAACAACCCTCCAGTTGTCTAATATCTAATTCATTCCTACCCACCACAACCACCCACACTCGAATACTGTTGCCCTTCCCGGAAATATACACTTAACCCTTCATTAGGCCTCAACAAAAGCCGTGACCCAGATTTACACCCCCGTTAACCCTATGAGCAGAGAATACGTTTCACAATCGAATTATTTGTCGAAGTTTCGGGTGTGAGGGAGATTTTACATTTCATTTAGATAACATTCCACGAACCTACTTGTCAATTCCCTCTCACAGCAACACTGCCTTCTAAAGAGTTATTACAGCTGTCGTGTAGTTCACGGCCGACATAAAACACCGCCTTTTAAATGTCGGAAAGCGGTACAGGGTCCACTGCTGACATATAATCACTGCATTCTAAATTTTGGTGGAGGTGCCGGGTTCAATGCGATATATAAAAATACCGCCTTATAAATATTCGTGGGGTGCTGGATCCACTGCTGATATATCACTGCCTTCTAGATTTTTGTGGTTTTTGTGGATGCTGGGTAAACCCTACTCAGTTAAAATGAACGAACACCAGGTTTTTTAACTCTCCTTTAATTTCGGTGTTCTCCAGAGCAAATGATGTACCACACATTTTACAAAAAACTGTATTCTTCTCTTAGTTTTAAGGTATACTGGGCTCAAGATATAACGACGGCCAAATATCGGGAAAATTATAATATTCTAAAAAAACTAAGGTGATTATAGTGTTGGAAAAAGATTGTATGATTATACCAAGAAATAACTTCATTGTCGCTGTCTTTGTGATGAATATATTCTATGAAGGGTGATGACTATTCTGGTTGTTTCTCTTTACATAATCGCCCTACAATAACGAAGTTCTGATTCCTTTCTAACGACACACTAGATCATATTTATTTACTACTTTCTCTCCGTTTACACCTGAACTAGTACCCGCGAGTGTATGTACAGTAACCACCAAAGCCCAATCATGGCGTTCCCAAGAGTTGCGCCAGCCAATCAGCGAAGCGTGTTTAACATCCAGGCGCTAACGTCACCCTAGAGGCCGCCAGGTAATTGTGTGCGTGTGTCACACATGTGCATCTGGCATTGGGGAGCATGTGACGTAGTTAGTGACGTCACAAGAGACACTCACCGCCTTCTTGATGGTGATGCGACATAGGCGAGCACTTTCGTTGTTACTGTAGACACACGTTCAACAAAGTTTACATTTGGCGTTGCCCACTGTGCTCGCTTTTATTTCAGGTATTGTACGCGCTGGAATTTGCATATATTCGTAATGAATTTAATGACGGCACGAACTAAAATTTAATTTGTTTTAATAGTGTACGATGACAATTTAAAACGGACAGAATAAAAACAAATGCTACACTGCTAGTGATAGTTTGTGAGTTTATAATCAAATTTGTTCTAGTCTAGTGAGTTGACGTGGAGCTTTAGTTTGTAAAAATGGATGAATTTTGGTTGGATCTATAAACTATTGCCGTTTCTGACACCGTACGGTCACTTGGATATAATTTAACTTTGTAGATAGGATATCTACATGCTTTAAATCATCGGCTCAACATACATAAGGGGAGACATTGTTAGAATGTATTCGCAAGGAACGGAAACTCAATAACTGGGTGAGACTTTTGACTCATGACGTAACTGTTGTGTGGAGTTATCGAAGGTTCTTGTACGTTTATGTTCTGGACAGTGGTTTGGTTATAAAACTGAATTATAACCCTCCCATTTGAAAAAACTTCTATGATGAAACGCGTTGTGATGTATTGTAGAATATAAGAAAGCCTCTTTGACAAATGATAGTTTGATATACAGATTTTACTGAATTTAGCAAAATATCTGTACTTGTGTTACTTTTAAAAGTGATAGAATGTATTGGTTCATTAGAGCAGTACTTATTATTCTTATTTTTCTACAAACAACCGTGTAAAACCTCTATAAGATATGTATCGTGACAACGGATACACAACTGACTCTTAAAAGATGAAAGATACTCGGAAGAGAACCATCCCCCCCTTCCTTCTCTCATGATCTCGAGGCTCAGTCTCACTTCATTGATTACGACGCCGCCACCGAAAGGTCAGCCGAACACCCCTACCCTCACCGACGACGTGAGTCGAATTACTTATCCTAGGTTTGTCCGTAATGGCCAAAGGGAGCCGCGACATACGAGCAAAATTAATTATTGAGAATATCGACCCCATCGCTTTCAAAAGAATCCAACACTACCCTCGATGGGGGGTGTGAATTTTTTAGTTTTTTGTTTTTGTTCGATTCAATTCTGATTAAATTCTTTTTGTACTGGTCTTTGGACGCGTTGGGTTTTTATTAGTACAGGGTTGTGATAACACTGAATACTCGTATCATGAGCGGTCAAACCACCCCTTTACTCCCCCTCCTCTCAGCGGAAAAGCCAGACAAAGTCATAAATTCCGTATCAGAGTCACTTAGTTACGGTTTCGTTTAAAACGCGATGGCAACAGTGAATTGTAGCGACTACTTAACTGGGCCATGGAAATAACAAATATATCCCCAGACTTGTATGCACATTAGATAGAGTATTGATTCTACACTAGTATTGATTTATCTAGAAACGTTAACGAAATTATAGCGCTTAGGCTATGGGCGGGGTAGGGGGGAAGGGGATGTTCTTTTTATGAACGTTTTATTCTCGGGGGAGAATCTAAAACTAGAGTACTTGTGTCGTTCCTGTTATAAATAAACGTTTGTTGTATTTCTGCTTCGTTATTCTATTTTTATTTTAGACTCATTTTGTTTTTATTGTCCGCTGTTAAAAGCTGAGCCAATAACGAACGTAACTCGAGCCAATAAAACATTATACATGACAGACTCGGAACGTTGAAAACATTCATTCTTCGTTATTGTTGTTTCAAATTAGGGCAACATACTTAAACATCCCCTCTGATAGGAAACTCTGAAATGCCCGGAGCGATCAGAAATATGAAACGCGATAGTAGTGAACACAAGAAGATGGGATACCTGAGCTGAATTTTGAGATACTGTGTGTCCCACGTTTAAATTTCCCAATACTTTTAAAGTATGCGGGGATGAATATATTTTTTGAAAAACAAAAAAAAAGTATCTGTTACCAAGATTTAAAAAAACACTGGTGGTATTTTTCGTATCTGTCAGCTGTATCGAATGATAGTTTTTGCAAATGAAGCCAACACAAATCAATATTTAGCTCACTTGGAGGTATAAAACTTAAAGTTTCTTTAATATTTTCTCAAGTTGCATCAAAGATGAGTCCTAAATCATATCTAGAACCAACGGTTAAGATTAATGACCAGATAAGGCCCCTAGCCCCCAGTAACCAGTACTTGACCCTCGGTACGAAGCGATTCACCGAAGCAGCTCGCCTTACTAACCCACCCGTAACGAGCTATTCGGCGAAGCAGTACGTCCTACTTCCATCAAAACCACTTTGCGTGAAATATAACATAATTGAAGGACTTTTCCCTCCTAATTTCCCGCGGCGGAAGTGAACGTGAATGGTGACGTCACAGTTGATTGAATGCCGCCGTGTTGCTGATAACGATGCTTTATGATGTAAGAACTACCCTAATGATTGGAGGGAGTAAGATTGCGTGTCGACCTGGACTTAAAGCCCCCTATTGTCAATGTACAAACGGGAAATTGCGTATTTCGCGACGATTTCGGGATATGAATTCCTTTTGATTTATCGATTTGGTTCTCACACTCGCCTTCTTCTATTGCGCCTCGATCGACCTATCGCTTGACCTCAACACGAACACAAGATAGTGAAGTTCGACTTTGACTATTTGTGTTGTCTCGATTGATCAATACATGATTTTAGTTACTAAATTTGAATGCTGATTTTGAGAACTTGATCGACCTTTCAATTGTTCTTACCACGAACAAGAGATAGTGAACGACTTCGACTTCTTGTCTCGATATCGATCTATCAGTACATGATTTCAATTAGTAATTTTGAATGATGATTTTGAGTTTCCAATACATTCATGTAGTTATCAATACATGATTTCAATTAGTAATTTTGAATGATGATTTTGAGCTTTCAATACATTCATGTAGTTATCAATACATGATTTCAATTAGTAATTTTGAATGATGATTTTGAGTTTTGATCAATTTATCGATTGTTCTCACTAGGTAGTGAAGAACAATTCGATAAGAGTTGAGTCTCGATCGCGTTATCGATTGTTCTCCCCGCCACCCACCGGGCCCCAACACACAGAGCTTGATCCAAGATAGGGCATCATGTGATTGGCTAGCCAATACCGCGTCACGTGACAGGCCAGATCGCGTGTCCACTACCGCAACGTGTCGGGTTATTGAAAGTGTCGCCCCACTTACCGTGTACAACACTCAATAACGCGAAACACTCTCACAATTAAAGCAAACTTCTGGAAACACAAAGAACTTGGGCAATGATATATTTACGACAATTACGCACAATCGTAATTTCATCTTTAGAAGGGAGGTTTTTTCTTTCGTTCAAAACATGCGGCAAAGTTTTTGTGTGTGGTATAAAACGTATTTGCATTTCCATGTAATTCCCGAACGGCACATGAGAAAACTTTGTTGTGGCACGGGAAGAGAGAAAAGGCAGCTAAAGGCGTACAAATATGTTACACAAAATATTCAAAGCCTCGTTGTATTTGACGAAACATTTTACGGAGAACGCAAAAAAATTGTTTCTATAAAATAAACGCATTGAGTCATGTGTGTGTGTGTCTGTGAAACAGCGCGGGTTGAAACCAAAGAAGTTGATCCTTTCCAACGTCTTTGGATGCGACGTGATCTGACGACGAAGCCACGCCCATCTTTAAAAAAGAGTTTGAGACATGTTCTCTCTAGGCGAGAAATGTCAGGCTTACAAGAAACGCGCTACGTCACCCGCTGGGAGGTACCAACCGCAGAAAGTAAAACAAAAGGAATTGCAAGTATATAGAGCCAGACTTAAAAACTACATCGTTACAAGCTAACATTTTTTCGATTGTTAAATCCGTCTACTCGCACATTTAGTTTCAAATTTGTTGTGGATATGAACTGCAGAAATGTTGACACTTTGTTTTGTTGAAATGACCTGCCTAAATGGACCTTAAACAACTTGGTATATTTCAATCGTTAAAAAACGTTTAGGCATTGTTTTCATGTACGCAAATGAAGTGAATGAATGAACCAATCAGAAGGCTGGAATCCGCACGAACAGGAGAACACCTCGAATGAAGTAAACTATCAATACATTTTTTAACTTTAGTCGTTTACTCGTGGCATTCGCTGTACGCCGTTTATACAGTAACCAATAAATCTCCAAGGCAATAATTAAGATTGTAGTCATTTAAAAATACACTTTTTTGATAATTTACGATAAAGAAAGATGTATTTACTTTTACTTTTGTTTACTTTTGAGACTTTAGTGACAGTGAAGTCAATGATTGGAAATTTGGATATCTTAAAGCTGTTACGTTTAGATCGATGATTAATTTTCAAATAAAAAAGATACGGTTAGCCAATTCACGTGTTGTGTTCATTGCATGAACAAACAAACCAACCACGTCAGAGTGTTGTGTCGTGTTAGCTTGTGGCATCATCCGCCAGGACTCACTGCGGTCGGGGCCGAGTCCTGGGGACCAATCAGCTTCGACCTCCTCGTGACGATACGAAGGACATGATTCGGCTAAACGACATGTTAACTAATCTGAGAGGGCTTATGGGGGTGTAAGATTAAACCACCCTGGCTAAATACAGCCCTTGTAAGGGTGATAGTTACATCCGCTTTGAACAGGGCTTGAATTTCTTACGAGACTGTACTTGTGATTAATCCGTTCCACAGACATTAGGAAATATTTGCATAGTTATGAATGATATTGAATCCATCTGAATTTCCAGCTAAGCGCGAATGGTATTTGATTTAGGTTAGGCATTCGGGGCTGTGTATTTACATGAATTGGTTTTCATGTTAATGCTACATCATGGATTCTCCGAAGAAGTTAGAAGAGAGAGAAAGTATAATACATAAAATAAACGCTGACTGTCTATGTAAACACACGAGGACGTTTGAAACACACTAGTCTTAGAGCTTTTCAAGATCACAACACGTCATAGAAAATAAAAAAGAATGATTAAATCTAAGTAACTATGAATGAAGCTGGTTTCACATTTGATCTTATTTTAGATCCTCAACCTTGTAGTGTCCGTCATTTCTATTCTCTACCACTATAAGATGTAATCATGGTGTTTATTTATTCATTGTTATACACCCATATATCTGTGGTATAAACGAAAACTATCACCCCGACTTCTTGGCTGGCGCATAGACTTTATTTTTAATTGTTGAGTTCTGTTGTATTTTTAGATCTATAATAGTTTACGAGTGACGAACATTGGATTCTAAAATCGAATCGAAATGATCTAATTATTTCATAACATTGGAAACTAGACTATATAATGGTTTCACGACGCCATATTCGAATGTCCCAACATCAAACATTCGAAGCTTCATTATCGTTAAACCAACATACAAACCATTGGCTCTCCTGGAATCGTTATGGCTCCATGTTATGTCCGTCATCATCATAGAACAATATTCAGTTCTAATAATACACCACACTTTATAAACCTGGCCACTGGAGACGACCTAGAAACTTTAGGGTCAATATCTAGTTGAAACTACAAACTATTTCCATTATTTAGATTGGGGGGTTATGTATACGAACGACGTTGTTGGATTGAGTGATAATAATTACCTGTGTGGGCGCATATACGTACGTATTACCTGAGTGACTGACTGACGTATTTAGTATGGATGATGTGACACATACCTCTTGGTGTGCCTGCAGGACAAACATAATGACAACAATCAACCGACATAGTATAAACAATGCTACAGTACTTCAAAATACTAGATATACTATTATTTATTGCGTGCGGAAAACACACTTGTAAAGGGTGTTTTGTCAGAAAATCATATAAAAGGTTTGTCAACATGCTTACTGTGAGAAATACTAGCAACATGCTTGGGTTGGATGCGTTTTGTTTGCCACTAATAGATGTTAGGGGTAGGCAATAGACCACTTGCTGTTACAATACTCTTCCCATAGAGGTTATTGGACTGTTAGGTTAAATGATGAGAGGAAGCTTTATTTATATTATTAAACATTATTCTCTTTACCTCTGGTTCGTGTTCTAAATATCCCAGAAAATAAACTTACAAAAGAACGAATTTATATTACATCATCAAAAACGTTTATTTTTACGGGACATATCGGCAATATTTAGTATTTTATTAAGAAGATGAACTGATTTTTGTACACACAAAATGGGCATACTATTAAAATACAGATATACTTTTTATCTAATGGTTTCGCGTAAACCACACTGAACACATCCTAAGAAAGAGCTTATCAATGCTTTTATATTTACCTAACGGATAGTATATCAATGGAAGGAATGATAACTAGACCTACAAAGAAATCTGAGTCTGCTTTGTGCTTAAAAATCAGTTCGTTTTGATAAAATAAACGGAATATTGGCAATATATGTAGCGCAAAAAAAATTCAGCTAGTTTACTTGTTCATTTCCCATAAGATTATTTCTCGTGGATATTTAAATAAACTTACCAGGGCAATGAAATCAACTATAAGTCAGGTGTAACTGCAATTTCTAAATATGATCACATGATAATTATTGTACCTTTTCGTTTTATCACTGCTTAAAAGCTTAACGGTGACTTTCTTAAATTGTTGTTTTTGTATGTTTAAACTTGATCAATTAATTGCAAATTTTGAAACCAATACGTTGTTAATACATTTTCTCTGGAAAAAGGTCAAAACACAAAATTGTATAAAAATCAGCTTAGAAATTTGAAGTTTAGAAAAGCAATAACACCCGACTTTAGCGTTGTAACAGTTTCCCTTTCTTTCAACATCGATTCTCATCTAAGAGTACTCCAAAGACGTTGATTAAAAAGAGAGAATCCCAAAGAATTCAGATAGATCGGGAAACGGAGAAGAGCGTAACAAGTCCATGGAACGTTGCCTACCCGCACGCCAACATGACTTACTTTTCAAGGCACTTGAAAATGCGAATCTATCGCGTGAATGTGCTAGAAAGAGAGAGATAAAGAGATAGAGAGAGGCAGATAGATAGAGAGAGAGAGAGAGAGAGAAAGAGAAGGGGGTCATGCTATATCCCACGGGACCACGAAATGACCGACCGAGCTATTGTTGAGCCTAATGGAGCGCCGTCGCTTTACGTAGAACTCGTTCGACCGTCACGTCACGTGATCGAGTTTACACGGGGGATTCCCAGAAATAGCCCCGACGACAGACCGGGGTTATTTGCCACACTCAAACAGTCGGAAATTAATATCGACAGTCGATATTAACGAGATATAATTGTGTTTTGTTATCATGTCGTAACTGGTTATGTTGGGAATGAGTCGCAAAAAAAAATTGAAAAAAATTCCCTGCAAAATTCCTGAAAATCCCAACTTTTAATGGCTTCAGAAACATAAAAAGTCATTGATACCTCATTAATATTGCAAAATGTTTGCCCCTTCCTCCCCCTCACCTTCTCAATAAACTCATTTTCCCATAACAGAAAACAAAAAAAATTCATTTCCAGAAAACCTGCTTGCAATTTTATTGTGTCGACAGTTTTCAAGAGTTTCATATCTCTATTGTTCCATATTCAAATATATTCAAAGTTATATTCGTCGATTTGCAAGTTTCTACTCGCGAAAAGGTCGGGCGTGGTCGAACGAATCACAAACGATCTATTTCTTCCGACGCCTTCCACATCGAATCTGGCAGAAAACCAATAGCCTAGATTCTAGAAATAGAACAGACAATGTTTTTTGTCGTGTAAAACGAAATTTGATTCATTGCATCTACATCAGTTTAAAAGGAAATTTGGTGGAAATTGTGTACAAAGTTGTCACTCGCTGAATCCAACGCTGGGCGAAAGTGTCCGAATCGTTCTGATATTGCCAAACCGAAAGATAAGTCTGCGTTTTGTATTCATGAAGCGGATTCTAGAGATTAACGACTCGGAGCCAATACGCATACGCGTTGCGATCCGACCGTCAAAGGGTTAAATCCGAATCCGATCCGAGAAGAAAACGTGAATATATTATTTAACCCCGTGATCGGATTAATATTCGGTCTGTGTCTGCGGCGGAACAGTTCGGTATTATGTCTGAGACTTTCAGGCTATACCGGTACAGGCGAGGGCAAAAGTCGTGACAATGTACAGTACAGTTCAAAATCCTTGTCAACTAAGATTCAGAACTTAATGAGAGAAGGATTATTTTATAGGCATGGGCAACATTTATTGCCTTAATGAGATGTTCTGTCACATTTAAAGAGTTATTGTACAGACATGGACCAAATTCATTGATGACGTGATGAGTTCCTGTACAGATATGGGCAAAATATTTTGATCAAGTGAATGATGTTGTGCAGGCATGGTCAAAAGTAATGCAACACGTCCAGAGTAGTTCGTTATCACTCATTTAGCGCGCAGTGATGATATAATAGTGAACAATTCAAACTTTAATGTTATTACACTAACTTATGATTAAGGATAATATACTCTAAATTTTGATCATTAAATTGTTACTATAGTAACCGAATTGTATAAAAGTCCCCCACTGCAAATCAGTTTAGTTACTGAGTGGGTAGACTCTAAATGTGATTTTTTTTAAATTATTTTCTCTCCTATGGGACTCAATTTGCAACTTCTTTACTAGGTGGATTTAACGCCATGTAATGTCCTTCGTGTGAACATAGCTAGGTAAGAGTAGAATGAACAACATCAATGAATATACCGCATTACGGGCGCATAGTTTCTCGTGTAAACTAGTGGTAAAGTGGGGAGGGGTCGACTAGAGAGAAAATTTTATAAATATCTCAGTGCGAGAGAAAACTTTCCTCGAGCCGGGAATTACCTACCGTGACAAAACTAACAATTTTCTAAATTTGTGTGTGAAGGCGTGTTTATCACCAGCAAGTGATCAAAGAGTCAACAAAGCTCCTTACGTTCCAGTTTATGTACCCCCAAACCCCCCACTTAATCCACGTTCACATAAAAAACATACCGTAAACGAAACATTGAATTTCCAAGTAGGTTATCTTCAGAAAACTTTCGATTTTATTGAGCAAATCCATTTAAATAATTGTAGATATGACCCAAGCAGTTGTAGCAAATCGATATTTGTTTTTTTAAATTGTAGGACAAAATATGTTCTACCAAACCAATTTATAGGCTAGGAGTGAATGATACACCACAAATTACTTTCCAACAAGAATTTGTCCGGATATTTTCTTAGGTCTTGAGTTAATTTGAAGTAAAAAGATATATTTTCTTCTTGTTATCAATCCGTGGATGGTTTGAAAACTTCTTAATTCTTTTCATTCATACTGCGAACCTTTCAGTGTGTACAATACAAATACTTTGAGATACTGGTTTATTTCTTGCATGTATTCCAAATTTCGGCTTGCCTCTACTATTTTAACCTTCCACTTGCCTTTCTATTAAATTATTTTGATATTTCCTCGTGTTTCATTAAACTTGTCCATACCTTTCTCTTTTCGTTTTGTATCTTAAGTTTTTCCTCATCTCTCTTTATACATCCAAGTAATCTTCAACATTTTACTGCAACACCATCTAAAATGTCTCTCGCATATTTTTCATGTACATCGCGCAACACTCCATAATATGAGGCTATGAAGCTCATCTCAACATTTACACTTCTCATAGTCAGAAGTAGAATGCTTATGTTTCTCTACATGACTATTGCATCTAATTTGCTCTTCCCTCTGTAGTAATCTTGCAGACTATCGAGGTAGCAACAATCTTTAACTCCACTAGAGCATCATTTCCTAAAGAGGATTATGTGCAGTGATATTATTATTTCCAACAGAAGGCGCTGGAAATTTGTCAAGGTAGTAAAAGAGAGGGAATATCTTCTACGTTCTCTCTCCGAGCTCTTTGGCATTCAGGCAAAGTGTTCCGAATGCGAGCACGCAAAACTTTGTCCCGACGAAAAAGAGCCAAGCAAGAAGACTCGCAACAAATTGCGCCAATGTTTCTCTTTTTTCCAGGGCGTGGTTTGATCTCCGGCCTCGTAGCCGCGCTTAGATTGAATTGCTATTTTATCTCGTCGAGATATCAGCGTTGTCGTCGCCTCAATCAGCGAAACTCGGGGCTGAGAAGTGACTTGCTGACGTCATCAGTTTGTTCGGCTACATCTACACTGCCTCGTGATTGGATAGCCTTCAGTCAAGGTCATCTAGATCATTCTCTAGTCTGGCAGGGTCCTCTCAACCCTCCTAGCGGAGTGTCGGTAAACTTTAAAGTTTATAAAACCTAGTGATTGGATAACAATCATTTCTCTAATGCCTATAATCGCCCTTTATAAAAATATCTATAGTATGTAAACGTGGATTTTTCAGAAAGTATTGAGTGTTCACCAATAAAGATACAAAAAAGGAGTGGCCTAGCAACCGATTCTTTTCCAACCTAAAGCTTGTATTACACGGTCAAACTTTTTCATCCAACTCCTTGAATCCAAGGACAAAAGCGCATCAATAACAGTCAGTATGTAGTCAAATACAACAATAGGAATTATTTATTGATGCGCTTTTGTCCTTGAATTCAAGGAGTTGGATGAAAAAGTTTGACCGTGTAATACAGGCTTAAATATCAGCGTGACTTCACAGCCCCCTTGATATTCTACATTAAATGCAAGGTATCACGGCCGCCTAGATCTTCATGTACAACAGTGACCACACATATGTAGAGCACGGCCAGTTTGAGACTCTTTCATTGAATATTCTTGATATGCATCAATACAGTCATTTGTCTGTCTACAACAATGACTTCGTGTACGGGATGGTGGCCGCTATGTGTAGGAACTGCAATACCTCATGTACGGGAATATGGCCGCCAACAATGTCAGTGACGTCACGTGAATATAAAGATATTATGAGATAAAAGATAACCTAGTAGGCTTCAAACAACTGGACACTCTAATCCCCCATTGTACCAGTCAGCAACAATCGTACATCCATCTTGAATTACATCGACAGCGAAATTTAGGTTAGGTGAATTAAAGGTCGACGGAAATAGAACGAAACCTCGCAATTCCCAGACGCAGCCGGCCAGCACACGCACTCGGTACACGCACACACGCACGCACACACGCACACACACACACGCACTTGGTTCACGCACACACGCACTCGGTACACGCACACACACGCACTCGGTACACGCACACACACGCACTCTGTACACGCACACACAAACGCACTCGGTACACGCACACACGCACTCGGTACACGCACTCTGTACACGCACACACGCACTCAACACGCACGCACACACGCACACCCAAGACCACGTGATCGCCAGACAAAGTTTAGTTCTGTTATCAGGAGAGAGAACATTTGTACAGATCAGGCAGGCGGTGGAAAACTGGTGCAGATAAATGCCGCCATTTATACGCCACTAAAACTGCCAAGAGATAGCGCTGCTAAGCTGTACCATTGTCTTCGCCATTTAAGTTCGACAAAGGTTTAACAAACATTTATAACAATTGACTGCTAAAGATCACCTTTGGTTTAGTTATGTTTTGTGCCATAGAATGCATCTCTTTTATGCCGCATATACACCTAGTGTTCAATTGATACTTAAGTGGGTAAACATTTTATTATATAACAATGGACGCTATCATGTGTGTTTTTACTTTTAAAGTGTCGTAAAGAATGTTTTAAAAATGATTTAACTTTTTTTCGTTTTTATTTCAAGATATTTGGGTTGAGGAATAACTGAATTGAAATCTGAAGTGAAAAGGTTACAAAACCGCCACACCAAAATTTTATTTGCGGACTTTGACTTGACGTTATTGTATTCTCAGGCGCGTAGGAAGGTCAGCTCACTTGTAAGGGGGGGGGGGGGGGGGGGATACACGCAGAGTCCCAACCGCCGAAGGCGAAATGCTTGTATTGTAGGTTTGTGACAAGAAAAAAACTCGGGAGAACAGTAAAATACAGAAGATGGGGCATGTCAACACTGAGTAATTTAAGTTGTTAAAAGCAGTGAGCATTAAAATTTCCTTTCTCCTTATTTTTACGATGAATATTTTAATAATTGACTAAAGCTTTACCACATACTACAGTACAGAGTGTTAATTTCATAAACAGATGAATGAGATAAGCGTGACTGACAAGCGCTGATTTATAATAGGTGGATTAGAGCTGAGGGCTAGCTCGTTAGTTAAATGACGACAGTTTCTATTCAGTCTCGACTCAATGCAAGATGACGAGAAGAAGAGGAGATAAACCCGGAGAAAGAGAAAGAAGATGAGGAAAAGAGAGAAGAGGAGAGCGGAGACAAGAAATAATAAGATTCAATCAAGTTAATGATGAATAATTACTATCGTCGAAAAATAGAAAGTAATGAATATTATTATATGAGCTAATTACATGGCAGTTTGTTTATTTTGATTGAAACATAATAATACTTTTATACGAAGATTTAAAACAGCTGATTTTGTGTTTTCGGTTTTTGTGTTATATTGGGGAATTTATTATGTAGCAAATTGTATATTATTTATTATTACAATTAAAAACAAAAGAACACTCTAGAAAACATTCCATTTGACAAACACATTTATCGAGAGAAGCGATATTTTTATCGAAGACAATAGTGATTGTACCAAATTCATTGATTGGTGGTTATTTGCGAGCAATCCAAACTGAATTGGTGCCAATTTTTGAACAATCCCAAACAAACAAACACACACAGTGCATTTAGTGCCAATCGTAACTCCATCACCAACCCTCAACGATATTAATAAGGGCGTTCAAACACACAAAACACCAAACGAACACAAACACAAACACACAAACACCGGCAGTCGTACCTGACGACACGGCCCTGGCAACCGGAAAGTTTGGACATCCCTTAGAGTCAATCGAGGTATCTGAACCTCTTCTTCGTTCTGGGAACATCAACAAGAAGACTTGGATGACGTCACGATCAAGATGTGTGGAGGGGGGAGGGGGAACTCGCCCCCTCCCCCTCCATAATCCGAGGACAATATCAGATCGACAGTGAACACTCATTGACTTCCAATCGGGTGCGTGGATGCCTGTGACGTCGATGTCTGTGACGTGAATGTCTCTGACCTTGAGCCGCGACTGTCGGGGGTTGATTGATGCGAGGATACTCGACAGCCCCTTTAGAAGAACCCCCCCCCCCTCAACCCTTAGACCTCAGGGAGATATGAATTACTCATAAGAAAACAATCAAACGTTATATAAGCTATCTGTCTTTAAAAAATACGTGGATTTATGGGGGAATCATATTCAAATCTGACTAATACCCTCCCCCAACCCCTCTACCGAGGACGACTATTCTAAATTTGAAACGAATTCTTATAGACTATTGATATGTACTTTATCTTTGTTTAATGCGATACCGTCTAAAAACCTTTCGGTGATCTTGGACCTGCCTTTCATACATGACGCGCACACCTCTTTAGGAAATGTCAAATACATAAATAAAACAAATACATTTGTATTTATTGTCTGCTCACAAAGATATACAAGAATTGGTTTTCAGTGGGGGGCATTATATAATGTACTATGTACTTCGTTGCTATGACTTCTTACAGTTTACATATAAAGGCCAGTTGTTACTTCGTTTAAGTGAGTTTCTGAACTGGGAAAAGACACCCTTAGGTTGGAATTCATAGTCGGCCCGTACACCTAGGGGCACCCATTGTTGCTATGGATTTGTTTTGTTTATGGGAAATAACATGGAAACAACTGTTACCGTGGTAACAATGGGCGCCCCTAGGTGTAGGGGCCGACTATGAATTCCAACCTTAATCTTTTAAAATGAAAGCAGTAAAAACCCACAATGTCACTGTGTTATTAGAAAAGTTAGATGAAACCCCCTTGCGGATCATGAATACTTAGTTCGAAGATTCAATAAGCGTATAGAGAATCTCAGTGGAATAAAGTCACGTCTAAAGTTGGGTGGAAATATTCGTGACGTCATGATTTGCTTCCATCTTCGTCGTGTAATAAAATATCTCGTTTCCGGTTCCGGTCTAGGACGGCGTCGATGCCGCCTCGCATCGGGTTCCCATCGACTCATCGACTCCTTAGACGAGACAATCGCGGATGTACGAGATGGAAATTCGAAACGGAATAAAAAGACAATCGTTTCTGTATTGGGTTCAGTTGTGTAAGTGGGTCACGGAGCTGAGAAGAATTGTGATATCTTTGAACTAGAGTTGTAGCCAAGTGTATCAAGACAAATCATATTTAGATATACGGGCTTTCTTAGCGTTAAAACCTCACTAGTTTATCATTTACTTGTGATAAATGAGTATTAATTAGCAATAAATCGAGGGGAAAGTTCATTTCTGTACAAAAGTTGACTTTGCTAGTTTTTGTTTTACGTGAACTTACTCGCAAACTTGCATAAAATTTATGTTAAATTGCACTTTATAAATTATTTTCTACAACAAAACTATACACATCTAAACACTATGAAGAATTCGCATAAATTAGCAAAAATAACCTATTTTAGCAGACAAATATAATATATATATATAGCAAATATGAAAATGGCCAGAAACACATACGTACAGCCTATCAACAAAAGTTTAACAACAAATTATAACTCTAAACCCAATTTCCTCACAACATTTAAAGTTTTAACTAAGGCACCTCTAATCATATTCCGTCAGGCGTTAAGTATATACTGTCGGGCGGAATTACGTGGAACGTCCAAAATAAACACCCACAATGCTGTCACAATGAGTGTTCCATTGTCAAGAAACAACCGATTCAGAACTATACGGGGGAGGGGTGAGGGGGGTGGGGGAGAGGGGGAGAGGGGGGCTTTCAGTTCAACGCCCACTATTGCGGTGGTCGCACTCGGAAAGTTTGCGAGTAAAGGGCAACAAACGGAAAGCTGATATTCACTCCGTTATGACAACATACGAGACAACCTGACGCGCGTAAACCTCCATTAGTTTCCCGCGTTGGCCACTTTAGCGCGCGCGTTGTTGTAATGCGGAGAGCGATGACTCTAGCTGTGTTTTGATTGGTGGATGCGGCATTGAGGGGTCGACTAGATTACCTGGTCAATGTACTCCGTAGTGCGTCATGGTTACTCAACTACAGTGGTCACAGAATACACAGTGGTCACAGAACACACAGTGGTCACAGAACACACAATGGTCACAGAACTGTAATCGGGAACAATGTTCGTTCACGGGACTTAGAGAGAAGTCTAGATATTATCAATATCTGTAGATAGTCTCAAAAAAGGATTACAAATGTAATACGTTTAGATCATTTGTATAAATTCACATTTAGAGTCTACCCACTCAGTAACTAAACTGATTTTCAGTGGGGGACTTTAATTTAAAGTGACTAAACCAACCCTGTAGGCTTCGAACACCATCGACGAGTGAGCAATAACCAATCAAAGATCGATATTTCAAATACGAAACAAATGAATCAGTGAATGGACAGTGCAAACACCTGCGGACAAATGCCAGAATCAACAAGGCCGATTCAGAACAACTTTGAATTTATTGAGTGCTTCGTTGCTAGGACGGCTTGAAAGTCACCGTTTACTTATTCCTAAGCCAAGAAGTAATGGAATTGAATCCACATTAGAAGTTAAAAAACTTCTGCCTAAAGCGGGATTTGAACCCGGGATCTTCTGCATTGGAAGCAGGGATGCTAACCACTGGACCAACGAGCCACCTTATATAAAAAAATATGACTATCATCACGGTGCCTTAATCTTCATAACAATAATACAACAATAATATGTTATATCAAGGTTCATGGACGCATCTTAGATCATTATCTATTATAACTTTATATAAGCTTGATTTTACATTTTTCTTTGTGTATTTTTGTAGATGTAGATTTAGAGAACCATGCTTAGAATCAAACACAGTGTCTTAGATAGTATTTAAAATTGTATATTTAAATTTTCTAATTTTATAGAAACAAAAGCAATTTTGCATTCTTTTTTTGTGGAGAATACCTGTAGATCTTGAAAAGTCTCGCAGTATTCGAGAATGTTGTTATTCAATCTCGTTTTAATTATTCAATCAAAACACCTTCAATGCTCACGCTGTTCAAGTTGTCATAACAACAAGCCGAGAGAGGAGTCAACTTTGTTCCCGACCATCGGACTCGAATGACCCATATACGAATGTCACGGACACATCCAAAACTTCGCGACTCGTTTACGATTCTCTATTTTCCGTCCGTTTCTCCCGATAACTCAACTGTTCGGCAAACTTCTCTCGCCGTTTGACATAGTTTTTAATTCAATTATTAATCTTGGCGCTGTCGAGTTTCGGGAAATATCGGTCAACGATTGTATTGATTCTGAAAACGTTCTCGATGGACGATGGGATTGATTTAATTTATTCTTTGACTTGTCCAAAACAGTATTTACTCTATAGGTATAATATGCAAACATTTTCTCTGCGCTCAGGGGAGTCCAATATAGTGTTTGAGTAAGATATCTTTACCTTCAAACAGTTAAAACATATAATTGTGAAGTGAGTCATATAATGTCATCAAAGGTTAAATATATTCAACTGGATTGGATTCCAGGGCCACATTGTCAATAACATTTCTCAAATACAGATTTTATACAGTCAGTAAAAAATATTAGGGATTTGTGTCGATATGTTTAGTTTAATAGGACCATAACAAGTGAGTGTTGATATCTTTCACTAGCAAAGTGGTAATATCTTAGCTCGGGACTGTAGGACACACAAGTGCTGACATCTTTACTAAGATCGGACTATAGGACAGTAATGCTGACACATTCACCGGATTGGACTATAGAACCGTAGTGCTGATAACTTAACTAGGACAGGACTATAGGACAGTGACCTATTTCGAGCCAACCCTTATCGATTTTGCCAAAAATAGCGATCGTAAAAATGTCAAATTGCCTTAAAATTACCGAAAAGAGCATAACAATCTAAGGGTAAACGTCCTATAAAAGAACACACTGAATATATATCTATGTATATACATACACGCAGTAATTTAAGTAATTACGACATGTCCCGTAATCCCCACGCGGGCAATTACTTAGCGGCGGGCGAGTCCACTTAAGCCCCCCCCCCCATTCGGGGGCGCCGCGACGTCGTTTAAAACGGGGGCAAATTATCTCCGCGAAAGAAAATAATGTCTTTGAATATCATCCCCCGTGGCGGGGTAGACGCGGTGAGGGGTGGTACCGAGATTTGAGTCGGGAGAGATATCGCCTTCTCCCCCCCCCCCCCCCCCCCCCACCGCGGCGAAACTTCGTGTTTCATTTGTCCCACTTTGAGTCGGCCCGGAGATAAAACACTCGAGTTGGCTGTGGCTGGCCACGATAGTATCTCGCATTCAAAGCTTCGTTGTTTCGTGTCTCATTTCCTAACGAGAAACCTTTACTATTCTTAGCGGAGACGTTAACATGTTTTGTTTATTATTTCTAGTTTGAATAATATACAACATTTTGATATATTAAAAACACAAAGACCAATCACATTTAAAAGTTATAATTATGCGAATATTATTTTTATTTAAGGCGACAAACTGTAAAGATTTACTTTTTACTTATCTCTGACGTTTATTCCGGAAGTGAGTTTGTTCTATATTTATATTCCAGAGTTCACTCTTGTTCCTTGTGTTTATTTATATTCTGTTCATCCGGTTTGTTTAGACCCCCCCTCACCCCCTCAGTTTGTTTAGCGCATCTCCGTTTGGTCGCCCCCAGCGCCGCCTGTCGTGCGTTTAATCAACTTGCTCAGCCCAGTGTCTGGTTTCGAGAGTGTAGCGATCAATATTTCGACTAAAAGACTACCCTACGCTAAGCACACTAACCCATTTTCAATTCCACACAGGGTCACGCAATGCCCCCCCCCCCCCCCCGCCCCCCCCCGCAGTGTGGGACAGGCGCGTGCTGGGGCCAGCTGCAGCCCTCTACCGACAACGAAGATTTTGGTGAAGTCGATGCTAACATGACGGTAGATTGCTAATAAATTAAATTAAATTACTTTTTTTACAAAAAATAAGAATTCAACAAGAATTTTCATTGTTATAGATTTTACAATTACCTGGAAGCATTTAAATTTATTGTTCCTTTAGAAAGAAATCCCTTAGAAAGAAATATAATAGTAATGAAATGAGTTGACTACAGAACTATCCAAGTCATATTAAACTGTCTTCAATGTGATTTTTATCAAGTCTTTATCAAAGACTTTTCTAGATAGGAAATGTTCTTTAAAATGCTAATTCTTTCCCAGTTTCCCCAAGATAGGACGACCGCAAGTATCTTACTACTTCCAACTGACCTAATTACACATTTCGAACAGTGATGCCCAAGTATCAACATGAAGGTTACGATCAAACTATACCTACGTACGTGAGTATTACAATGAAAAGGATCTTCACAAAATGTTTGAAACGATCATGAAAATAATGATTACTTCAATGAAATACGTTGAATCTATTGGTTGAAACGCCCATTCGACACGTGGATCATTTTTAAATCGTGGTTAATTAAGTCTTGCTCAAATGAAAATTATCAACACATTGTTGATAGACGAAAATATCCCCCGACCCTTCTCAATCCTATCTCCCCGTCAAAACAAATCAAGGAAGTCCCACGAAGACACGATTTAATCATTTATCAACCCAACAGTTGTCGAGTCAGCACGAACGAAATCTGTCAAATGTACAATCTCGCGTCGTCGCTTCTATCAAACAAAAACAAAGACGCTGAATACATTCTAAAATTTAACATCCCTTAATGGAATTTACGCCAATCAAGATAGTATCTTAAATAAGATTAAAAGAACAAATTCACGTTTCCATAAGGACTTTTTTTTACTACAAAACTATTATTTATTCATTAATTAATCATTTTAATTTATGGAACTGAGGAACTGATTTATAAATGAGGACAATAAATACAAATATATATATTAGTAAGATACTTTGCTCGATCAAAATAACGCACCAGTTTAGGGTAAAAAATTATACCCCTTACCGAATCGTAGGTCCATCATCGTATACGCCATAAAAGTTAAAATCACTTCCCTCCAATTACCCTCTAAAGAGATAGACCTCATTTACCTTGCGTGTGTCCACGCAATGTAATGGATGTTTTATTATTTCATTTGCATATTTAACACCCTCTCTTAGGGGAGAAAACACAACACACATGCCGGCATTGAGGCTGCTCTACGTGTGATATAAAACAGTAGCAAACAACCCCTCATAAACGTGTGGTCAGTAAATGGGAACGCTATCGCCCATCATTTACGTGAGTGATGTTGGCATTAACGCCCGGGAACACATTTGGTTTTTGCTGCGTCTAAAAGGCTGTGACAAGAACGAAAGCCATGGCTTATTTGATTAAAGCGACCAAAACCAGGGTCCAAATGGTCCAAGGTTTTGTATAAAAACAATGTGTATACATCGAAGAATAATTCCCAAACAACAAACTAGTTAATTATATAAATTAATCATGGTAAAAACCGCAAATACTGTTGGGAATACGTATACCCCTATTTGGAATTGGATTCTATCAATATTTGAAAATGGAACAAATTATTTAAACCATCAACAACATCAACAACTGTACTTGAATAAAAGCTATTAATTAAGCTAATTTATATTCGTGCCACCAAAATGGCAACCACGGTTAATTCAGTGCAATGAAACGTACAAATTTCAATGTGTTTGACATAGTAACGAATGGATTCGACGTTGAAACAGTAGAAACAACTTTGATTATATATTTCCGGTGAATAACGAAGTGTGACTGTATTACAGGCCACAATTAAATTTTAGAATTATCGCTATAGTTATCTAAAAAGCTATAGATTAAAAATCGAAGAGTAAACAAGGCAATTTATTGAACAAAATAGTTTATGAATCATAAGAATGAAGTTTGACTGATGGACTTAAACTATTAATTGCATTTTTTGAGGAAGTATGTAATATGACGTGTCCAATACTTATTCATGTAAACTGCATGAATACAAAATTATTCAAATTTCGTTTTTTAGTTTTACCATTCCACGAGAAAGTACAATCGGCACCATATCGATATAAACCCAATACGGAGTCGGCCCCTTCATAGACGCAACGTTCAACACGAATTGCCGCCCAATTAAACGGGTCTATTATCCCCAGCCGGCGTCATACTGGCCACAACGCGCTCTGATTGGTCGACACGTATCGATCTAAATAGATAACGGGACTTATCGTCACACATGGGTTCGTGAGTCGTTCGTTTTCCCACCGCCCTACAAACCTGGTGGTCGATACTTAACCGCACTCATGCATGTTTCAATATTGTCACTTCATCGGCCAACAAACTACCCTACACAGGGGGTGTTTTTATTGAGAGCGTGGATTGGGTGGCACCTCGTCAACAAACTACCCTACACAGGGGGTGTTTTTATTGAGAGCGTGGATTGGGTGGCACCTCGTCAACAAAATACCCTACACAGGGGGTGTTTTTATTGAGAGTGTGGATTGGGTGGCACCTCGTCAACAAACTACCCTAAAAAAGGGGATGTTTTTAATGAGAGCGTAGATTGGATGGCACCTCGTCAACAAACTACCATACACAGGGGGTGTTTTTATTGAGAGCGTGGATTGGGTGGCACCTCGTCAACAAACTACCCTACACAGGGGGTGTTTTTATTGAGAGCGTAGATTGGGTGGCACCTCGTCAACAAACTACCCTACCAGGGGGAGTTTTTATTGAGAGCGTAGATTGTGTGGCACCTCATCAACAAACTACCCTAAAAAGGGGGATGTTTTGTAGAGAGAATATATTGGTTGGCGCCAGATATAGGTTGCAAAGCATTGATAATGAAATCATGGAGTTATTAGAAAGAAAACGAAAACTATTAACATGATATCGTTGACAGGATCAGAGGGAATTATGTGAGAGTTTTTATTGGAAGTAAATTGAAGGAGAAAAAAGTTAATTATTTTATCGATAATTGTTAACGGAAGTGGAAGGGATCAGCAGAGTTATTATTCCAATCGATTGAATACGGTTGTCGACATATTTATTTGTTCTGCATGTTTTAATAGGTTCCTGGAAATGTTAATACCACTAACGAGCAAACAGCTGTTAAAAGTGGGATGCACAAAGTCATACCCGTAAGTCATACACTAATTTAGTTTAGCTTTGATTTGAAAATATTTATGCGAACGCTGACTTCAAATAAAAATGAAGGTTTATATTTAATATGAACATTGTATTTAAAGTCTAATGTATTGGCAAACACTTAATATTTTTGGATGTGTCAAATTAGAAACGTATTTTATCCAACTCATAATTACCATTATTTGAAAATGTAAAAAGTCTTGAATATCTTCATTATGTGATCAATCAAACTGAAAATACAATTTAATTTATACATCTACGATACTTTATAACAGCAGTTACGAAGTCGCCCTTTTAAAATCTCAACTTTGTATATTCAATACGTTCAAAACTATTCTTATTCTAACTGTACTAGTATTAATTATGAAAACTAAGGAAATCATCATTACAAACCGTTTGGGAACTCTGTAGATAAAACCAAAAAATGAAGCTTGATCTCCAAAACCGCTCTACCTCTACAATTGAACCTCTACTGCGAGTTCAAAGGTCACACTCTACTTAACATTCCACAAGCGACCATCGACATGGGCACGTTCAAAAACCCACACCGCGATTGTTCAGCACATGAACCCTTTGTTATGATTTAATTAAGAACGCTCGCACAGAACAATATTCACGACGAGATTTCATTCAGAATAAAGTGATGCACATCACTTTCAAATAAAAACAATCTCTCTTGTAATCCTAATGCGATGCGTGTGCGTGTGTGTGACCGCGTCATTGTACCGCGTGTGCGTGTACTCCCTCGAGACCCCCCCCCCCACCCCCCGCAGATACACAGCAGTTAATAGGGAACACGGCCGATCGACGCTATGGAGATAATTACTAAACGAGAAGAGCTGACGAACATAGGTCCAAGCTCGATACATTGTCGATCAGTACGATAGAGTGCGTTGGTGATGCGAATACCATTCAAATCTATCAGAACCCTTTGTATGATCATCATCATGGAATATTGTAATATCTTTGATCATCATGGTCCCCAGGGAATATTGTAATATCTTTGATGGTCCCTTTAAATCTTTAAGACCAACAATAGACAACAATGAAAAATTAGTTTCAAATGCTATATCAAAGTTCATTGATGAATACAATATCATTATCTACTAACCTTGATTTTGTGTTTTTAATTGTTGTGTGATAGTCATTCGAAGGGTCCTAGATAATTTTTAAAATGGTCTATTGAAGCTATTATGGAATTTTCAAATTTTATAGAAAGAAGACAACTTGGATTTATTTTGTATATATATGTCGAAAAATACGAAAACGATGAACTTTGTTTGAAAAGTAGTGTTTCAATATGACCACGAAAGAAATAGAACGTTTTTAGAACTTTTAGTACATTTGGTGGAGGCGCCGGGTTTTAGAACATTTTTTTTACCAACGACAAAAATTATGAAGATTAGTGATTACCCGTGTCAAATTATATATAACCATGATGGATACCAATCAGAAAACCTTTCGAATCATTACAGCTATGTTGTAAAAAACATTAACGTCGAAAAAAATAATTTCAAAATATGTAGCTTAAAATTGGATTTAGTAAAACAGACAAGTTTGTTATAAAAATTATTTAAAATTAACAAATATTTCTCATATGCAAAAATTATTACGAAGACTACGAATTATCTATAGCCGAATAGGGCTAGCATACTTTTCATCGAGATAAAGCATTACGATTCTTCAGATCCCATCCCTTCAAACCAATTCGCTTGCAACTCCATCCCCCAAAACTTAACACAATTACCAGAAACAGTTTTCCATTGCAGCAGTAGGAAAAAAGTGTTGCTTTTTTTGTTGTCCTGGAAAAATTGGGGAATCAAAAATTACGTACGTCTTCACAGCTCAAAAAGAAATTAATTAATTAAAAAAGTGTAAAAAAATGTGTTTGAAACAATGGATTGTTTTTTCCGTAAGAAAAACTACGAAATCTGCCAATCTTCAAAGAATAGTTATTTCTAAAACAAAGTTGTGTTATATTGTTTAATGTGACATTCAGAAAGGATTTATCTTACATACTAGAGCAAGTAAAAGAGAAATGTGAAGAAAAACAAACGTTTTAGTAACAAGAATGAGTGTAATTAAGAAGGAAGCATTTTTTAAGTGATGCACTAATTTTACAGACTTATTTCTCGACTTCCAAGCATAGTTATAATAAACAGCACTAAATATTCTTAAACAATATAAGATAAATTTTCAAAAGACAGAACTGCTTGCAAAGTATAAGATTGCCGATAAAACCAATACAAAATACGTGTGTGTGTTTTTAGAACAACATTATCTGTACAAAATGGAGTTGACTTGGCACCTAATCAAAGTCTCCTACTGTTTACCAAGCAATGCTCGTCAGGCAACCTTTGTCTTGTGTTGCCCTGACTCCCCTACTACCAACACTACCCTGTACAAGACTATATTTACAAGGACGATGAGGTTACTTCTACAAAGCAGATTCCTGGAGAGAGAGAGAATGAGTACTGGAAGAAAATACATAGCAGTAGTAAATACATAGCATGGCAGGTGCAATAGGTAAGATATATAATGTACACTACCCTCCACAAGATTCTAAAGAGATACTTGATAATAATAATTTTGACTCTTTTAGAGATTTCCTACAGTATATAATGTGTATATATATTTGAGTGCACAATAGCTTCGACCACTTCCAGGTTAAATTCAAGTTGGGGTTTTGAATTACGAATATTGTTTATTCGTTATTAAAAATATATTACATTAGATACATTTTTGATAGAGTTATGCTACGTTTACAGCTACGCGTTGCGAGCGAAGCGAGGGCGCGAGCTCCAATCAGTGGCCGAGTTTGCGTGAAACTATTAACTTCTTTGCATGAAACTCGGCCGCTGATTGGAGCTCGCTCCCTCGCTTCGCTCGCAACGCGTAGCTGTAAACGTAGCATTACACTAAACTTTGTGTAATTATCTCGCATAATGATGGGTTTTCATTCGACGTCCTGTAAACGTCAGAAGAGTCCAGATGCAGAGAGAGTACTTAACGAAAATACTCCTTAACGGATATGTTATACATAAACATTCCATCAGATGAGATGTTGACGTGGCAAAATATCCGTAAAGTGAAACTTTGTTAAGTACAAACTGTGCATTGTAACATGAACGCGTCCAAGGGTGGTAAAATCCCAAACGACTCAATACGATAGTTTGTTCCCTTGTCCTGCACTTTACTCGGATAGAGTAGGAAAGTATAAACTGAAAACGTGACCATGTAAAACTGAGCGGTATAATGAACATGCCTGTCTTCAGTGTAGATATATGATTCGTCTGATTAATGATAAATGTTCAGCGACGAACGTGTTTTCACAAATCATTTAATAATTTTGTCACATTTAATTAGATGAAAGTTTCTCCTTTGTTTCACGGAACAGGTGTTTCATCTAGTGCATTGATGAGAGACTATGAATTAAGGCGGAAGAATATCGCCAACATTAAAACCTCGCTAAAATAACTGTTTAACATTTCTCAAGAACTAAGTTATGATAACTGAGTTAGTTAAGATAAATAAGTACATGTTCAACCACATATGCGTTCCAGAGCCGAAAGGATAATGCTAGTTAAGTAATTTTGTATTATCATGATTGATTGTTTAATGAAATGGAAAAAGATTTATGATTAATTGGTGTTTAACGATATAATCCCAAATTACTCACAACATCGATTTCAATTCTTTCAAACCGATCAATCAATCACAATAATAGGAAATTTGTATCAAGAAATTAGGCTCGATAATTTTTTTATCATTACAATCAAACAAAAATGATAAATTAATATAGACATACAGACAAACATTTTGAAATAAATATCACCCCGATTTTTTTAAATTATACTCTTAGCTATTCTTGAGAAATATCTGTAAACGAAAATTCCGTTTTTTTTTTCTTTTTACTCTAATCCTAACAACGGTGTAGGTGCACAAAACTTGAAAATCGTGTTACAAGACTCGTATACGTGCAGAGAATGCAAGACAAAGAAACAAAGTGGGTGTAGCCCCAAGTTGAACCGTCTGACAAGTGGTGTAAGAAACGAACAAGAGTGGAGTGAGCATTAGCCAGATGGGGAGAGTCATTCCATCGGGTGTACAGCTGTCTCTTGACCGACGACATGAGCTCGGAGACAGAGATACCAACATGACAGCATTGTGTGATTATTCACTGTATTATTTACACACAGACCATTTTAAAATTATTTTAAGTTCATACCACACCAACTTTCAACCCTGTTCAGCCACAAGAACAATGCATAACTCGGTGTGGGGGTGTAGCCTGTGAACAGGGTTGGAACTTGTTGTGGTAGAGTTTAGGACCCTCAGCATGACGCTCATAACGGTCATATGAATCTTAATGTACAACAATACACAACAACAGACAAAATTAAGTTCAAGGTAAATAGATGATACATCAATGAACCTTGATATAATTGTTGTGTATTGTTGTTATTGAAGGTTTAGAGGACCGTGTGAGAATTAAGAGGGTGTTGCTATGTTATTATTTTATAAGTATTACTTACTGAGTCAGTAATGAAGTTTCTTTCATAAAGAAAGAACTTGCTTTGTTTTTAGTTTTCTTTTTAAAATTCTCCTTCCAAGCGAAGAACTTCCTTATCAACTTGGTTACTTAAATATTTATACTTCATGCAGGGCTGAGGGGGTTTTAAGGGGTAAGGCTTTGTTTTTAAAGTTAAAAATAGAAATTTTCGTTTTTACTTAGTTGTTCACCCCAACGGGTAAACTTCTTTATCGACTCAGCTTCGAGTCACTGCTTCCTACATAATTTGTGTAGGTATTACCATCTAGGAGGCAGTGATCGAACATTAATGTCGGACAACATGGATAATCTACTAAACAATGGCCGCCTCCGAACACGAACTTTGTTGTAGACCTGAAGGTTAGTTAGATTATCCATCATGAATTTCTTAGTATCAATTTAATAGCAAAGGCAATCAAGTTACAGTGATTGGAAAAAGCGTTATTACGCCATTACTTATTTTATGACGCCAACCAATCAAATCTCTGTTATTCTAGTACGGACAAGATCATAAAAAGTTCATCCAGTTATGTATATTTACGAATTTAGGAAGTAGTTACATGATTTTATTCGTTGATACATCAATATTTGGTTTGTAAATATTTACTACAGATGATGCCGTTAATAAAATTAGTGTGGGACTATTTTATTGCTATCATGTTGGTACTCTTTCGTCTCGAGCGTATAAGATAAGCCAAGTAGTGTTGATTAGTAATAGATTCTCCTACTCACTGTTCTTCTTGTAGAGGAGAATCTCGAACTGATCGTGGATCTGTTGTTCTAGAACCTCGTCTATGCGAACGATCGTTTCCTTGTCCGTGAGCTCGCCATACATGAATGTACACCTGCATGACTTCTGCATTACCTACAACACATCGACGACGGTTCACTCTGCCCAACAACAACAACAACAACAACAACAACAACAACAACAACAACAACAACAACAACAACAACAACAACAACAACAACAACAACAACAACAACAACAACAACAACAACAACAACAACAACAACAACAACAACAACAACAACAACAACAACAACAACAACAACAACAACAACAACAACAACAACAACAACAACAACAACAACAACAACAACAACAACAACAACAACAACAACAACAACTCCTCACGAGAAGATAGACCATTTTCAAAATTGATCTAGGATCCATAGATAGAGTTAATCACGATCCTTTAAATCTTCAATGACAACAATGAAAACTTGTTTTCAAATATTATGTCAAGATTTATTTTTCATTGTTGTCATTAAAGTTTTAGAGGGGACCGTGATTAACTCTACTGAAGGGTCCTAGATACATTTTGAAAATGGTACATTGGGTTTTGCACTGTGACTTTTTCTCACCCGTAGCGCCAGCTTACTACAACTTTGGTGCAACAATGTATTATGTCTATGATATATCATACGGAAGCTTTAACCCTCACACATGATCATTCAGCTCTTTTTGTTTTATATAACTCTATCGCGTCTTAATTTTATATGAATTCCAATGTCCTAATTTCGTAAAGTTTTTTTTATATAATTCACTTTAGTATAGTGAACAAAGGAAAGTGACCTTCGATTCCTGGGCACAATACACAAGTAGCAAATTAACTATTTATTGATAAAAGAGATAATTTTCGAGCATTTGATGAGTGTTTTTCATGATTCTAACCAGTTGTTGAAAGAATAACAGATTATATTGTGATAGTATGGTCACGCATATCGTACTGCCATCATTGATTGGCTAGCTTAAGGCAAGTACAAATATTTTATTAATTATCCAGAAGTACGAAGATGTACGAAAAGCACACAGACACAGACACACGCACACGCACGCACGCAACTGTAAACAATAATAACAGGATTTAGCTCTTTCATTAGTGATATGAGTGGGGCAAGTGGGTGGAGCTCTTCTGTACGCCCAGCTTCGAGTTTCATGAATTATTCATCCTGTCAAAACGTGACAAGTTAATGTAAAAAGGGGGTTCATTAATTTTAGGTCTTTGATTTAAAAAATTTGATAGAGTGAATGAAAATGTAAATAGCATGCGAACGTTTTTTGACAGTGAATCGTGGAGAAGTGTTGCTGTACTAGTTATCAAAACAGGATATTGCTCTCTATAAAGTATCTGGCTGTAGTAGTCGAGAAGAAGGATGATTGCTCGCTTACCTCCGCCCGGTTATAGCCAGAGATCTTACAGAAGGACTCGTTACAATAAACGATTGGGAAGTCAACGATCTGGGCATTGGCCAGCAGGAAACTGCTGTCAGCTGGAAAGAAGAAGAACAAGGTTGCATTATACTGGTTAACACGATAACTAGACGGTAGTGGGTCATGTTATACAAGAGGAACGGGATACATGTACATTGTACAATCACATTACAGTTACAGTACACGTTTTATATTAAATTGAAGAAAAGGAAGGAAAAGGAGAAATGAAAGAAAAACATGATTTGCTGAAACAATAGTGCTTTAAATTTAAAGTAACAACCTGAAACTTGAAATGAGTGGATGGAACATAACGTGAATCTTTCATCAGTTGGATGTTTATTTCTACATAAAGATTAGAGTGCATCGTTTATAAATAAAGAATTGATTATGTATAATATTGAAAAAAAGAAATAAAACGTTATTTTGATGAAATTTCAAGTAGAGAAGAATGTTTAACGCGAAACACATATTATTCAAAACGTAAAACATAAACGGTCGGCGTAATTTGACATTTTCTTATCTGCAGATGTTTTTTTAAGAGAAATTATAGAGCAAAAAAACAAACATAGAGCTTGAATTGCGTTAAGTAAAAGTATCCCCGAGACAAACTCTTTGCCTTTAGGCTTGGTGAGACAAGATCCTCGCTAACTTCTTTGGAACATCACCTCCCATTCAACAGCTTCTTTGCTCTCTCTTGGTTGACGCTAAGCCGAGACACCATTCGTCCCCCGCTCGTTCGCAAACAAACGCTTCCCTCTTAAGCATCGCTTGATAAATGTGCCACCACATTATGTAAATCCGGGGACTTTTTGTCATGGTTCTCAGCCCACAGGTATTTTGCATATTATGTGTTGATGTTAGGCTTTCTACTTTCAACCCGTTGCTGTGACATATAGCGAGCCATACGTTGTCAGGCAAGGAAGTACGCATGTCAGAATATGACATAATTCAAACTAGACTGTCATACTTTGAAATAATCTCAACCACGGTTATAACTGTCAGTCAAGCTATAATCTAGTGTTTTATTTATTTACATTTAAATATCACGGAAAACCAGCTTCAAACTGACTAAATAAAAAGTTTGACAGATTGAATACTACTTTCGCATTTTAAATATTATACAGTCCTTATAAATCAAGCGTTTTTTAAATGTTGATTTGCATTACAAAATATTTTTTTCTATTTTGAGGTCGTGCATGTATTATTTATGGATACGATATTTTTAACCGAGTTCATGGTTTTAAATGCGAATGCAAAGAGAAGTACTTTTGTGTAACCTCAATTTGTCAAAACTGACGATCACTGCACGGAACAAAGATCTATAGTACATTCCATACTGACTTGCACATATAGTTATTATACCCGTTGCTTTGTACATTGAGTTATTTAATGCATTGAGGGAGCCGCGGGTCTGTAAACGCTTACCGCTACCATATTCCATTCATACACCGTATTAATGTAGTTTTTGTTCTATGCGAATTTTGTTCGCATGTTATATGATTGTTTTTCTTGTTACATTTGTAACATACTGCATTTATTCGTAGTCGTAGTTATCATTGTATATCGTGTAGATATAGTTTTATTGTAAAATATATATTAATAAATCAAGCTTTCAGTTCTTAATCCAGATTTGTAAATACAGTTTGTGTAATCAGAATTTATTTTTAAATACTCGTGTTATCACATACAACTCAACTCATAGTATGTAACAGCGACGACTCAAACAAGTGATCCTATAGTCGTGATAAATAAAATAGAAATGATTGAGCAAATTTAGTCTACTATTCGATCGACCATAACAAAGCTGAAGTGACTAAAGCTTAGGTAGCTCAAGTGACTAAAGAACCAGTACGAAGATCCGAAAGGAATCTGGGTTCGAAACCCGTCGGAACGAACTTTTATTACAACTTTCATATCTCCTCATTTATTATATATAGTTGTACTTATGATGTACGAACCATATTAATGCTAATTAAGGAATCTTACAAAAAGTAATGATTGCCAATGAATAACATAGTAGACTGAGGTTTTCGTAGGCAGTGATATAAGAAACCAAACTACACTACTTGTTTCTATCCGACAGTGTTTTCTAAAAATAGATCGCCGACAGTTATTGGCTACCCTGTGTGGGGGGTGGGGGTGGGGGGGATTGTTCTATTTTCAGCTCTCAACAGAAACTTCAATAAAGAAGCCCTCGTTTTATTCGTTAACTAATGGTCTTGTTAAGATTTGCTGAGCTATCATACGTTTTTGAAATACCATTGAAAATACTAAGAACGAATAGACTTTGGAGTTCAGACAACCTTATGTTTTGGGGAGGAGAAATCATTCCACTGATGTTCTACAAAATTTCACTGGAATAATGTTTTGCGGACCAGAAAATAGTTTTGCCATATGGTTGAGAACTTGTTCAAAAAAATGTTTCCGAGTTTGAACAGAAAATATAGAAATACATTATGAAAGCACAAACCTATTTATGTTATGTGTATTAGTTTATGTGTATCGAGGTTCAAGTTTTCAAACGTTGTTCTTTTTTGTGATTTTATGGTTTCTCCGTCTGTTTTGAGATTGAAAATCTTATATAAAAATTCTTTTGAAGAGTCGTACGAATTGAAGAACAGTGAGTCGTTCAATTGAAAATGAAATTTTAAATTTACTGTGAAAGCGCTCGGGCACTTGTCTAGATCGAGTCGGGTGACTGGAACAATACATGGAGGTGATAAGCGGCAGCGTTCAGTAAAAATATGAAACAAAACCGCAACGGTACAATAACTGTCACGGCCGCAGAAACAATGGCCGCTGCACAGGACGGTATTTTTTATTAACACAAAACGAAAAAAATAGCATATCTTTTCAATTGCTTTATTATTTTGATCAGTGTTTTGAACTATTGTTATATTCTAAAGAGTACAGTTGTATTTACTATCCTCCTTTGTAAATCAGTTTCGTAACTGAATATGATAGACATTAAATTAATAAATGAAAATTTAAAAGAGAGTAGAGATAGCACGTAGATTATGGTTCTTTCCCCATTTTACTTTTCACCCTTCAACTACCCAGTGTGAAGGCAAAGCGTCAAGTCCCATAACCTACATGCTGTCTCAACTTGTAAAGGGTAACCTTTTTCTTTACGTTTTGTCATTTTCTTTTTTAACTTTCCCTAGGATGGGGTTTCATGCTTCATAGTCTGTAATCATTTACTCTACCAATTTACATAGTTGCATATAATAGAATGCTCATATAAAGATGCCAGGGTTCAGAAAGAAAGTGAATAAATAGAGAGCGAGTCTATTGTCCCTGGGCCCTGGCAAAAGTATGTGTCCACCCTTTGTGAAGATAATATGAACAACAGGTTTGAGAGAAAACACTAGACCCCAAGTCATATTTTCTAGAAATCTTGGCCCAAATAAAAACATAAAACAAATACTTTCAAGTTTTTTCTAATCAAAAAATTGCATTTCCATGGCCTATATTTATTTTGATGCAGTTTGAAATTTATCTTTTGAAGGTTACTATATAACATTCTAGGTATACTGAGTTCTTTCCATGAACAGAGAACTCATTTCGAATGAGTAGTGTACAGTGGACCCTTAAGTCTATCGTGCTTGATCCTCTAATATACGAGTAACACACATTCCTTGATGGGCCGATAATGACAGGCTTAGCCCGCCAACCACGCCGGGAAATGGGTGGCTTTCCCCCGCGTTTTCCGGCCAGCAAGGAATTAGTTCAAGTCCTTCCCACCGTCAGTTCAGTAGCGCCTCGTTCGCATTGTATTCGCGCAGCGTAGATACGCTACTTTGCTTTCACGGCGGAAGCAAAAGTGGAAAATTCCTCCCTCAAAAAGGGGTTTCGATGCGGGCGGATTTTCTCCGAAAGAAATTGGCAACGTATTTCTCCGCGGCGACGTCTCGTTTGTTACCCGCGTCGCGACGCCTCGCATAACTCTATCAGCGACGCCATCGGGTCACGCCTGATGGATGCTACGCTACTTAGACAATATGTTATATGAACTCTGAACGTAGCGGGGAAACCTCAATAGCTTAGAGGGTGGGAGAAAGGACAAGAACGGTGAAAGTAAGGTGTTCTTTTGGGGGTTTCACAAGAATGGCGTACTTATCGAATCTATAAAAGAAAAAGAATGAGGAACAAATTTATAAACCGGGTTTTTTCTATAGAATGTCCCCCTTTGAATGCAATCGTTTTATATGTACACCGTAAGTTCTTGTATGGTGTAACGTGCGTTTATACAGTATTCATTCGTATCTGATTGACTAAAAAAAATTACATCAATTGAAATGTAGTATTCTGTTACAAATTTAGTAAAAAGTAAATCCTGATAGCATAAATTCACTTTAGTGGAAACGTTTTATCATCTATTGCCAATTTTAAAAAAAATCAAAAATCCTTTTTTTAATCGCTTTCTAACAATGTAATCTACTTTAGGTATATTACAATGATCAATTATCTACAAAGAATTAAATAAACACAAAATACAGTTGTAGGCTTCCTATTTATATATAACTATATAACTATAACGTAGTCCATTACTGACCAACTACATAATTGATCATATTGACCTACAGAAGAAATCGATCGACTATATTATTCAGCCTCATTCATCGCCTTGAAATATTGACAGACTCGATTGTGGCGCTCGACCCGGCCAAAACGTTTAAGAATGCATAACAGCCACACAAAGTAGATCCATGTATTATTCACATGGCTGTGATTTACCTTGTTCTGTACGAGTAACCAAGCAGAGCACAGGAATAGTGTGAAACTATCTGGTTTGAGGTAACACGTGAGACTCTCATTCGAAGGTTGCCGGTTCGATGCTCGACTGAGGGGGTTTCCTTAGTCTTCAAGGAAATGCAAGGATCAACTCCTACGTCTTGATCGGAAATTGTTTTGCAAACTATCCAAATACTTAACAAGAGGGTGACTCCGTCAGTCTAAAAGACAACGAAATGAGGTTCTCCTCTTTCCCTTTTCCTCTCCTAAATATTTATCTACCACTACTTAAGTCTCAAACAGCGGCATTGCCGTCCACGGTAGCTCATATGTTTTGGTACATATCCTATACCTATATCCTATATATCCTATGTACGGCAACTTTTTTTGTACTTTTGTAATTGTCCAACTTCACCTTCACGTACCACCCCCATCGTCTCAAATAGCATGAATTGGAATAATACGTGCAGCAACAAGAATCACTCATCAATAAAGCAGCGTAATTAACTTCAGTTGTCCTGAATCATCATCTACCACTACTCAAAGTGAGGCCCCAGCTTGCATCACCCCAGCGCCCGCCCCCCTGTCCCCCCCATCCTCTGGGGCTACTCTGCGCACAGAGACCGGGTCAAGTGTAAATGGGGTGTTAATACCGCAGCCGTGTCCCTACGGAGGTGTCGCTACGCGGAGTACAGAGTGCAGTACACACGGACGCAAATCACCACGGCGGTGGATTGCAACACTACACATAGAGTACAGAGTACGGTACACACGGACGCAAATCACCACGGCGGTGGATTGCGTCGCTACGCGGAGTACAGAGTACGGTACACACGGACGCAAATCACCACGGCGGTGGATTGCGTCGCTACACACGGAGTACAGAGTACGGTACACACGGACGCAAATCACCACGGCGGTGGATTGCGTCGCTACGCCGAGTACAGAGTACAGTACACACGGACGCAAATCACCACGGCGGTGGATTGCGTCGCTACGCGGAGTACAGAGTACGGTACACACGGACGCAAATCACCACGGCGGTGGATTGCGTCGCTACGCGGAGTACAGAGTACGGTACACACGGACGCAAATCACCACGGCGGTGGATTGCGTCGCTACACGGAGTACAGAGTACGGTACACACGGACGCAAATCACCACGGCGGTGGATTGCAACACTACACATAGAGTACAGAGTACGGTACACACGGACGCAAATCACCACGGAGGTGGATTGCAACACTACACAGGGAGTACAGAGTACGGTACACACGGACGCAAATCACCACGGCGGTGGATTGCGTCGCTACACACGGAGTACAGAGTACGGTACACACGGACGCAAATCACCACGGCGGTGGATTGCGTCGCTACGCCGAGTACAGAGTACAGTACACACGGACGCAAATCACCACGGCGGTGGATTGCGTCGCTACGCGGAGTACAGAGTACGGTACACACGGACGCAAATCACCACGGCGGTGGATTGCGTCGCTACACGGAGTACAGAGTACGGTACACACGGACGCAAATCACCACGGCGGTGGATTGCAACACTACACATAGAGTACAGAGTACGGTACACACGGACGCAAATCACCACGGAGGTGGATTGCAACACTACACAGGGAGTACAGAGTACGGTACACACGGACGCAAATCACCACGGCGGTGGATTGCGTCGCTACGCGGAGTACAGAGTACGGTACACACGGACGCAAATCACCACGGCGGTGGATTGCGTCGCTACGCGGAGTACAGAGTACGGTACACACGGACGCAAATCACCACGGCGGTGGATTGCGTCGCTACGCGGAGTACAGAGTGCGGTACACACGGACGCAAATCACCGCGGCGGTGGATTGCGTCGCTACGCGGAGTACAGAGTACGGTACACACGGACGCAAATCACCACGGCGGTGGATTGCGTCGCTACGCGGAGTACAGAGTGCAGTACACACGGACGCAAATCACCACGGCGGTGGATTGCGTCGCTACGCGGAGTACAGAGTGCAGTACACACGGACGCAAATCACCACGGCGGTGGATTGCGTCGCTACGCGGAGTACAGAGTACTGTACACACGGACGCAAATCACCACGGCGGTGGATTGCGTCGCTACGCGGAGTACAGAGTACGGTACACACGGACGCAAATCACCACGGCGGTGGATTGCGTCGCTACGCGGAGTACAGAGTACAGTACACACGGACGCAAATCACCACGGCGGTGGATTGCGTCGCTAGGCGGAGTACAGAGTACGGTACACACGGACGCAAATCACCACGGCGGTGGATTGCGTCGCTACGCGGAGTACAGAGTACGGTACACACGGACGCAAATCACCACGGCGGTGGATTGCGTCGCTACGCGGAGTACAGAGTACGGTACACACGGACGCAAATCACCACGGCGGTGGATTGCGTCGCTACGCGGAGTACAGAGTGCAGTACACACGGACGCAAATCACCACGGCGGTGGATTGCGTCGCTACGCGGAGTACAGAGTACGGTACACACGGACGCAAATCACCACGGCGGTGGATTGCGTCGCTACGCGGAGTACAGAGTACGGTACACACGGACGCAAATCACCACGGCGGTGGATTGCGTCGCTACGCGGAGTACAGAGTACGGTACACACGGACGCAAATCACCACGGCGGTGGATTGCGTCGCTACGCGGAGTACAGAGTGCAGTACACACGGACGCAAATCACCACGGCGGTGGATTGCGTCGCTACGCGGAGTACAGAGTACGGTACACACGGACGCAAATCACCACGGCGGTGGATTGCGTCGCTACGCGGAGTACAGAGTGCAGTACACACGGACGCAAATCACCACGGCGGTGGATTGCGTCGCTACGCGGAGTACAGAGTACGGTACACACGGACGCAAATCACCACGGCGGTGGATTGCGTCGCTACGCGGAGTACAGAGTACGGTACACACGGACGCAAATCACCACGGCGGTGGATTGCGTCGCTACGCGGAGTACAGAGTACAGTACACACGGACGCAAATCACCACGGCGGTGGATTGCGTCGCTACGCGGAGTACAGAGTACGGTACACACGGACGCAAATCACCACGGCGGTGGATTGCGTCGCTACGCGGAGTACAGAGTACAGTACACACGGACGCAAATCACCACGGCGGTGGATTGCGTCGCTACGCGGAGTACAGAGTACGGTACACACGGACGCAAATCACCACGGCGGTGGATTGCGTCGCTACGCGGAGTACAGAGTACGGTACACACGGACGCAAATCACCACGGCGGTGGAGTGCGTCGCTACGCGGAGTACAGAGTACGGTACACACGGACGCAAATCACCACGGCGGTGGATTGCGTCGCTACGCGGAGTACAGAGTACGGTACACACGGACGCAAATCACCACGGCGGTGGATTGCAACACTACACAGGGAGTACAGAGTACAGTACACACGGACGCAAATCACCACGGCGGTGGATTGCGTCGCTACGCGGAGTACAGAGTACAGTACACACGGACGGAAATCACCGCGGCGGTGGGTTGCAACAATACACATAGAGTACAGAGTAACCACGGCGGTGGATATTTCGTTGCGTGTTGGCTATCGCTGAGAATATCATTGCGAACATCTCTTCTGGGAAAACTAGGTCGGTTTGACGTGTGAACGTTGTGTGTTGACATCTAGTTGTCAGGTGATTGAAGTAGGGGGGGAGGATGGGGGGGGGGGGGAGGTTTGTGTCACGGTAAATGTGAGTCAACACAATAATAATTCGAATTAACGCTATACACAATATTGAAAAGTGCTCACTAACAAAAGTGTACTCGGTGTAGTTTACTGAATTGAGTGTTGTTGTCATTGCTGCACTTAATGGTAATAATAAATTAATTATTGTGATAGTATCTTGTGTATACATATCACGAAGACAAGTACAGTAAAGTTGTACCAATATAATTGATCTCATGTTGATCCTTATCTACTGCCCATATCATGCAACAAACAGTTTTCTTGCGTTCTTTAATACATTTATAAATGCGACCTTCCGTCTGCATAAGTATTTGTTTAGCAATTTCAGAATTCCAGTCTTAAAATATCGCTAATTGACTTGATCATGTAGATGTTAGAAACTAGGGGAAAAGATAATTAAGTTGGTACTGTTGGACTTGGCTATTTCGTCAACATGAGAAGTTACGTTGGCACCACTTTACTATACATACAGCTGAGTTAATTGACAAACGAGACTGAAAAAGGAAGAGTGTAAATACTATAGAGTGATTGTACTTGAGCCCAAATTAGAGTGCGTGCGTGAGTGTGTTTGAACCAACTCAGTTCAATTCCCAAACCGCTCTGGTTTTTCTCTTGGCTTAAATAAACCTACAGTAAAAGTTTCTCGAGTAATTCCGTTTAGTTTCTTTTCTCCGCCCTTAATTTAAACCACCCCATCTGAGCTCGGACTGTGTTTCCAGTATCGCTGGTGAATAATTCAGATATGCATAATACGTAGAATTATAGGCGCAAGTTTTGTTTTATCCGCGCGTAGCTGCCTTAGCAAAGCGATGTCAGGTCTTGTTTGTGATTGTACTGCGAGATTGCGACATAACTGATGATATGGAACTACCTAGACTCACCCCAAAGGAGCCACTTTGAATTGAGAATTTGTATGTTTCTCGATTTACTTGTTGAATTATGTATGTTTTTCTTGTTTTAATATCACAAAATATTTTTAGATATCAATTTATAAATCATATTTCGTAAAATCTTCCAAACTCCAACCTTAATGCAATCAACTATTAATACTTTTTACATATTAATTAATTTAACTAATTTGGGGGGTCGTGCAGTTATAATTCCATTGAAATATATAAATACTTATAGCAAATAAACGATGATAAAAATCGTCTGTATCTATTAGTTATGGTTAAAATAATTCGTTTCTTTGCCTATCAACATACAGAGCGTCTCAAGCAACATTCTCTCACGAGCTCACGGTTTGAGAGAGGAGCTTTGTTTTATGTCATCACACATTACCAACTAGATTACAAACTCGTCGCATAACCTACTCGAGTTGGCTACTTGTTGCAAGAGTGTAATAACACACAGTACTATAGCGACACCCGGCTAATTACAGGAAGTATAACTACGCCAGGAACCGTCTTAGGCTCGTGTTGTAGTTATTTTGATTATCTGCTCTGAATGTTGATATTTCTACATTACTATATATATGACGTGTTCTCATTCAAATAAGATATCACGATCCATGTCAAACAATCACAATAAAAGTACACCGCAGTTGTCACCACACACCCTCATTACAAGGTGATTACAATCACAGCCGCAGTAACGTAACAAAAAGATAAAAATCTCAAAGCCCTTAATTAAACATATCTTCCAGAGATCTTGTTTGCGCTAGACAAACAGTGTGTTGACTGAGCTGAGCCGTCTTGCCTCGTTAGCCAATCACAATCTTGGCCACCCGTCACTTGTTTACGAGTAACTCAGTTGAGTTGACACGGCTACGCGGTGAGTGATTAAGCTGTTGGTTATAAGGATAAATACTGTCAACGGGGAAGACGAGTTATCCGCGTTGTTGCCAAGAGATCTTTTCGAGAGAATAACTCTTAATAATTTAGAGAGCTAGATTTGAAATTCATCATGTAACAATGCTAAGGCCCAGTCTTACAATGTCCCAATAACTACTTATTCGGCGAATAGCTTATTTTCTCCATGGCAACCACCAATAAAAACCCTTGAAATCCTCCAAATAGCTTAATTGCTACAAATAACTTTCTTATTAGGAGATTGTAAGACCGGCCCTAAGAATTGCAAGAGAGTTGAAATCTAGAATACACGTACACCACGATATATTTGTTGACAGTGGAGTCATACAACAATACATTGTCGCACCCAAACCTCGTTCTCTAATCAATAAATCAATAAATATAAATAAGTAAATTTGGATTAAATATCTACCCACTCAGTTAAAAGTACTCGTTTTTAGTGAAGGTAAATATGGAATAATGTGCTACGTTTCTATGACGGCTCCGAAGTTACCCTTTACATACACACCATGTATTAAACAGATCAGTTACAATACAATCAAGTAACAAAGTTAAGAAACTCTATTCCGAACCGGGAATTAAACCCGGTGCTTGCTTAATTGGAAGCAGAAATAAACTCACTAGACCAACTAATAGCAATGATTGTATAGGTTCTTCAGTTTTTTCGTGTTGCCAAACCATATATTGACTTCAAACCATTCCCCATTCCTTCCTCTTTTCATCTCTACACATCCATTACAAAGCCCATTCCGCATTATCTGTTTCACGTATTCCAATCAAAACCCACATCAACTTCCCTTCCATTTGCCTTTCAATTTAAACCCTTCTGTTCCACCATAAAACCTATAGTGAAATATTTCGATTTCAGACTCGATGAGCTCCATTTAAATTGGTCTCAAGCTAAACAGAAAAAGTCTTTGAATGTTGTGCCATGATTGCATGTTGTTCTATTTTTAGCTCATTCAAAAGAGGAAACACTAAAGGTCGAGATATTCAAATATGTCAAATGTTTCCGGAAGAATAATATAAACCAGAACGAGTGGCATATTCTTCTGTGGGCCCGCGTCATCATCACCCCCCCCCCCCCCCCCCCCCCACGGGGAGCAACGAATTAGTCCCAAGGCAACCCGGTTAGTTGTACAAAGAGTAAATGTTGCATCGGCCAGGGTTGTAATCCATTTAAGATGTTCCGGCCACGGGAATTGGTGCTACGTAATTTAGTGGCAATTCTGCACGTTTTTTAGGTTAATGCTATCTTGAACCATAAAATAACTCTTGGACATAACTAATGCATTAGTTGAACGTAAGGCGGGAGTCGAGGGAGCTGTGAGGGACGACGGGGAAGACAAGAGTCCTGTAGGAACGTGGGGGAAGCATTAAAGAGTTGCTTACTAAGAGGGATGTCTTATTTAAAGCAGGCAGCTGGTTGGCTCGCTACGCATGCAAGGCATCATCTGAAGGCGCCTCTTTGCACGGACTCCAATCTACATAGAGAGTAACAGATATTCTAGAGTCTAGATGGCAGTGGGGGAACAACTTCGCAGAATGTCGCATATTTTTCAAATAAGAGATTAATAAGCAAAGAATTGATCTAGGACCCTTAGAAAGAGCTAATCACTGCCCTGTAGATCTTCAATGACAACAATACACAATAGTGCAAAATGCACCTTGACATAACATTTGAAAAATAGTTGTCATTGTTAAGCATTGTTGTCATTGATGTATCAAGGACCGCCGTTAGAGAAGTAATCACGGCCCTCTAGAAAATTTTTAAAAACAGTCAATTAAAATCCGAACAGGAAAAACATTAAAAAGTCGTGTTACCTTATAAGTAGGCGAATTTAGAACCTTAGGTGGATAAAATATGGAATATATTATCGTCACTTTCTTCAAGAATCTATTTTTAGTTTTAAGAGTACACATAAAGATAGGTTCCCATGATTGCACATTTACAATGCAGTCCACTACGTTCGCACTCAGTTTTACGACGTATTTGACAGCGAGGTCACGTGACAGCGACCGATTCAGAGCCATCACACATAGCCGGGGTCGTCATAAGGGGAAAAAAATACATATGTATGTGTGGGGGTGTTAGTATGTGTTAAGGTCGCAATGAGGGGCAGCATGGACGAGAAAAAAGAAAGAAAGTGGAAAGCATTCTAGAATTCTCTGTTGTATCACAATCCCTAGATCTTCAAGCGTTCTTCTATTGTGGCACATTCCCACATCTTCCAGAAAAGAACGTTCAACATTTAAAAATAAATTAGAATAACATTTCCCGGTTGTAGTGATATCTGAACGGTTGTCACATATAAAGGTTGATTGTATCGTTGTAACCGGGAGTAGTTGAGATCGAGCGGTCTATTATTACCCACAAAGGCGCGACCGAAGTGGTCGTTTGAGGACGGTCTGATAAAAGAAGCACAAACAAGAGAGCGAGTCCTTCTCTTATCGGTAATCGTAAAGCATTGTGGGGGAAGAACTGCTGTAGGGCAACAAGTATGCGAGTGAGCCGCTACAATACACTGCATGTTGAGTACGGCCGACGAGTTGCAATACTATACAAAGAGAGAAAGAGAGAGAGAGAGAGAGAGAGAGAGAGACAGAGAGAGAGAGAGAGAGAGTGTGAGGGAAAAAATTCACTAGATACAGCTTCACATATGACAAAAGCTGTCAATTAAGGCTGGCCGAGGTTTGAAAAGATCAAATAATTCGTCGAATTCACCAAAAAACTGAATAATCAATTAAATTTACTCATTTATAAAGTACTATTTTGATTAAGAACATTGACATTGCAAATATAGATAGAACCAAAGAATAATTGCAGGAACAACACTACAGCTCACATTTACGGGTCGTGAAAACCTTTCACAACTAAACAATTGAATAATATGCCACACTGGAAATAATTTCTTGTAACTGTATGCAGGCGTATATACATTAAATATATATTTATGAAAAAGATTATTGTTGCTTTACGTCTCTATTATTGCAATCATGCTATTCGAGACGAAGAGGGGTGATAGATGTCAACAAAGAACATTTACAAAAAAACTCGACTCTTATAAGGTAATCGAACCCACGTCCCTATCTACTGTACATACAGGACCTAAGTCCAAACCGCATGACCGTGTACGGGAAGTATATTTATTAAAAATTTCAACAGTTAAGGCTTTAGTTTCAAAGACCGCTATACTTCCATTAAGATTTAAAGCATCAAGATTGATCTGCAGTTCACATAGTTATTCTAGTGATTAATCGTACTGGAATAATCACGACCAACTTAACGGACCCGTATCCAGCTTTCACCATATTATAACCGATGAGTAGTTTCTAATTATAGATTACCGATAGTGGTAAACGAACCCGCCACGGTTGGCTCAAGAGCTCCATTAACCGCATTTATCGGCGTCGTTTCGCGTAGGGTGAGCTGAGCTGTGACGTCACCAGATAACCATACAAGGGTACGACTAAGCTCATACTGTTCTGTTACGAGAGTTTGACGAGTCAGTAGAGAGAGAAACGTTGCATGGATGGGACATTATCACCTTAGTGAGACGATAGAGAGAGATAAGAAATTATGATTACGCTCAGGTAGAAAGAGAGGTCGAAAGAGAGAGAGAGATTGATTGGATTTTTGAGAATTTTCGGTTTTATTTAAGGCGGGATTAAGGCCGGTAGGTCCTTCTTATCCAAACTGGTTATTACATGAATATACAAATATTACATGACTCAATTTGAATAAGGTAAATATTAAACGTTATTATTAAAATACTACATATTTATCCTTACGTTTGAATTTATTGAGCATTCATTCGTCCCATCCATACGAGAGGTAGAATGAGGGGGAGAGGAAGAGAGTGGGGAGAGAGAGAGAGAGTGAAGCCTCGTTTTCACACACTCTTTAGCAACGTCATTGGATACGTCAAACACATCGGAAAGCTTTCTCGACCGGCTAAAAAGCTTCGCTCAATTGGGGTTGAGGGTTGAGGGGTTGTAAGCCACTAGATCGTAATCACTGCTGTGCACTTTGGCAACATTGCACTAAAGCTCACAGGATGGAATTAAACTGACAGGATAACTGTGATATTAAAGCATGGTGAAATAAACGCGCATTAGTCTTTTCTAATGTACGCTTTTCAACGCTGGAAAAGTTTAAACAACAAGAATGTAATATTTCAAGAGAATGCGATGGAAAAGTTCACTACACATTGTAATCAGTATAGCTGTTTATTAATTAATTTATTAATTGATTGATAAGTAAATACGTCACTAATTTCATTTACGTTCATCAAAGATTCAACAAATTCAAATATTCAACAATAGTCTGCTAAGAATCACCTTTGCGTGCTTAAGTTTATTTTGTTACCACCAGAAAAAAGCACAGTCTCTTTTCGGTGCCATCATATGTGAAACATTTTAAATTTTTAGTAAACCCCCATATTATAATTTTTGAAGAGTGGGATGCGTTCTTTAGAACTCGTACAGTTTTAATATGGTTTCTGTGTTTCCCCGCCAGCTCACTAGATGGCACTGTAACCAGTGCTAAACATTTGACCTCGCATTCTCCGCACAGGCCGAACGTGATCCGTATCATCCAATCAGAAGCCGAGACCTCCACCATCCGCGGTCGGTTTACAATATCTCATTGATCCGCCCGAATAGCTTCAAACTAGGATTTATGATGTCATTGCTTTTTGATTTACAGCATCGACTAGTTTTCACGTAGTTTGAATTTAAAATAACTGGATGCAGATATTCTTGTAAATTGATGGACTGTATAAGTTTGGAAGACAATTCAGCCGTTAAAGTGTTAATATGAATGCAGATTATAATTTTGTATATATCTTACTCAAATCAAAACGTGTTTCTATATCTTTTGTCCAAATTGTAATTCTAGATACAATATATTCAACGCCAATACATTGCTCTGATTTTGCTTTCTCAGATGGATCCATTTAGTTTTAGCTCAGTGGTTAAACAATATGTAAAAATATCCTGGGTTCAATCTTTCCTCCGGCAATAATAAATTTTAACGTTCTACCAGATTGTACCAGTTAACAATGGTATTATAAACACGTATGAACGTTAAATCCAAGTACTATTAAGCATCTTGATAGTCACCTGAAGAGGGGCAGTTGATTGGTAATAGTTAATGTTGAATTTATAGACATTTTTATAAATTTATTGATTTTTGGTGGAGGTGCCGAGTACAAAATAACATCGATTTTTCACTTTATTTATTTTTTGTCGTTGGAAATAAGTACATTATGACTTAAATAATTAACCTGATGTTGAAGTGAATAGTCTAGTCTACACCTATTGCAGTGAAGTATACAACAATCCGTCTTTATATTTACTCAGCGGAGGGCCATGTTATCCAGCTTTGTGATTGGCTCAACAATTCAAAAAACAAATTTGGCTACAGCTGAACATCATATTTGTTCTAGATTATTTTATGTCCCCAGATGCAGTTAAAGCGTCTCAGAAGAACCGTTCTCTCACATCAAGTCTTCTTGTAGCCACCTCAGAAGACATTCACCCATCTCATCATTCACACGAATACCAAACTTCAACACTTACTCGTTCTAGTTGGTTAAGAAATTCTTCCCGAAAACTCTCCCCCCCCCCTTCATTGTTTTCCGTTAGAGAGTCCGCCTGGCATCTCTCAGTTTGTATTCCGGCCGCTGCCGACTCGTAGCGCCACCAGCGCACATAACATTTCATTACCGACGATAAACGTAGAGGGTTAACAACTCACCACTCTACTCTGATGCACTTTGCGTCGTGGCGGCGGTGGCCTAGTTTCGTCTCATTGTTGGGCCCCCCCCCCCTCCCCCGCCGCACAAAGCGTGCGCGGTGATTAATCAAAGGGTGAAAACAATACGCGCCGCCTGGACGAGTAGATGAAGATGCTGCGTGTTACAAGACTGTTGAGCTACTGTGCATCTAAGTGGCGGTGTCACTAGATCACCAGTCCTCCAATATTTCACTATTTTAAGTAACGATTCGCTATATTCTACGCAGGTTCATGAAAATCCAATCCAAATCCGCCATTATGCATCACACTACAATTATTCACTTAAAACGCTCTGTTTGACGCGTTGATAAGCGAGCGCGTCCATATCTACGAACATTCTGGCGATAAGTTTTCAAAGCTAATGAAAACAACAATTAACAACAATTCAAGAATGCGCATTGCAAATTGTTTTCTAATTTCAATAGCTATTATACTTCCTGATATTGTTAAATTAATATTAATAATAATAAACATTGATAATATGGGTTAGGTATCCTGGTTTATGCGACGAGACCTCGCCAGGGAATTTCGAGGACCTTGTATTCTACGTGAATAGAAACCCGATGCAATGCTAATATAGGTAATTACTAATTACCCTGGTTTGGGTTGTTTAATGTGTACATGGCATATTATATGGTAATCAGAAACATAGCGAATCAGTGCTGTCAATATATGTTATGATCGATGTACAGTAGCCGGGGAACGAGAACGGTAACGGGAATATAATGAGTATGCATAAGAACTCGGGAATAACAGGATATTTAAGAAAGTAATCTTGTGTTACGACCGATAAATGTTGTGAAGTGTTTAATTATATCATTATTTGTTTATTTTGAGATAAATCAGACATTTTAGAAACATATCGTGTATTCTGGGTATTCTAGTGTTGTAATATTGCCTCCAAAATCTCGCAATAACGAGAAGGGATGGATTTTGGTAATCTTTCCCAAAACTTGGTAACGGAAAAGGTATTTGGATACTTCCTTTCACATATCCCGTAATCTTTCCCGGGCTATTGTGCATCGACTTTTACAATTTACCTACAAAGACCATTTCGATAATATAGTAAAACTTCGATTTGATTTTCGACTTATACTGTATAGTAACGTTCATCCATTTTACATTTCAATATTAAGTATTTCCAAACATTTCAAACGCACGTAACATTTCATTTTGCTCACAAAAGATATCAAATTTACAAGAAACCGTTCACACGTTCATATTCATGCATGTTATTTAAAGAAAATGCGCGACTGAAAAAGAATTAAGATCCGTTTTAGCCTCAGGATAATGCAAATATAAAGTCAGAATGTTGCAGTTACTATTTCAAAGTTCTGTTAATAAAAGCATCGAATGTATTTAGAAATAGTACTACTATATAACTCTTATACTATATAACTCTTTGCAAATGTAAAACTCCACAATATAGAATAACATGGTTTGCGACTTCGGTGGTTTTAACAGAGAAGCCTGTATAATGTACATACCTACCTTAGCGTTCCACCCTTGTGGCAGAATAAAATACTGCATTGTGTTAGTTAATTGGTTTTCCTAATGCATACGAAGCGTCGCTAGTTTTTGCTGACAATATATATTCGCACAATGCCCATTGTACGTTAGACCCGTACGTACGTGTGCCCGGCAAATACATTAAATCACACACATACGCAGTTTAACGGGGTCTGGAACCATTACTGTGTGTGTGTATGTGCCCACTCGACCGTTTTAGCACAGGTTTGTGTCTCTCGATGCTTTGGAGATGTTATTCCCGCTTTCATTGCAGCAGGTCCCGGGTTCGATTAACGGTTCGGGTAAGAATATTACTTTTAACGTTTATGTTGGTAACATTTCAATAAACATACAAACGATGACTACTTTTAACGTTTTATAGTCATAAGATTTCAATATATATACAAACGATGACTTTAGAACTGTCATAGCAATGAGGCATGCAGTATTGTATAAGGAACTCGAATGCAAATAAGTTTCTTTCGGCCTGACATTTAAATACATTCTATTCAAAGTAATATATTTTTCCTACATCAAACACAAAATGGAAATATTCCTTTGTGGCATGGATGTAAATAAAGTTGACTGGACTATTAAAATATCGAGCATCAGTTAAGTATTGGTACACAACAGATACAAACGTAACAAGTTTCATTATTTATAAGCATAAAGTAAGGTAATTTAAGTTCTTGTAAATGTAGATAAGCTTATCTTCATGGCAACCACCAATCAAAACCTTTGAAATCCTGCAAATGGCTTATTTGATACAAATAACGTTCCCATTTGCTAATTGTAATACCGATCCTTAGTTGTAAAACTGATTTAGAAAGGGTTTATCTATTTAGTGTTTTTTCCTTCCAATAATCGCCCTTTATTCACCTACCAGTTATATCATAAATACTTATTATGAAATAGAAAACGAACGGTCAGAAAGAATGGAATCAAACTTAATGGTTCCCTACACGAATGTAGCTCGGTATTCCGGATAGAGGGCGCGGCCGGTGGTATAACCGTGACGTCACTTGGCTTGTAGGCCCATCTCGTGACGTCATAAAGGCAGCCAAGATGCGAACCCGAGTGAATTATTAACCAGTCTACGTCACGCAATCCCCTACGCCCCCCTCCCCCCCCCCTCCCCTAGAAATTTCATCTTCTCCTTCTGATATTAATAAGATGGCTGGCTGCACGCATTCGGCCCCAGCAAGCGCGCACTCCATTATGCGAGAGTGTATTACACGGCCACGGCTTGTTGGAGGGCGATGCAATAGGCAGGATTCACATTCACAAGGCGGTGCACTAGGTTGTTGAAGCTACGGCTACGGCCACGGCTGGTTGGTCCACCACATTATTAACAAGTTTCAGAATTTGTGATTAACAAAGTTGAAATGTCCAAAACATGGACAAGCGTTGATAGGACAATTATAGATCGGTCAGTTGGTACTTGAGATCAACAGAAACTAACAACTTTCTACCACAATATAACGATAGACGTAGAATAGAGAAAATCAGCCATGCACGCGCAGATAGAATCTCTCAAGCGGTGACCGAGTTGAGTTACATTTAACCCAAGATCTGTCAAGTATCTAGCAACAGTTAGGTAAACTACATTGGCAGGTTGCCTTACGGGCACAAAAATCGCCATTCTCGTGTACACTACAAAAATGTTTTTATTTACAAAAAATATGCTATATACTTATGTAAAAGTGAGATATAAAATGTTACACTGAATATGAATAATATACAATACAATAAGAGATTGGTATTTGGCTACTGTGAGTCAGATTTTTCGATTTTGACCGATCAATTAATTTTTTGTTTTATTGAATGCGTGTCCTGTTATTAAATGTGATTTATAAGGTTGTGTAAAATTAATAGAGGTGACGATCTGACTTGGAAGTTTGACTAGCCTTCGCCAGGGGATTTATAGACCTTATATTTTACCTAAGTGGCATTGTATTAAATCTTAAACAGTAAGTTGTGTTAGCTGACCAGTAGGATGCTCAACAAGATATCTCGCACATTCACACCTAATGGTATTTAGTAAGAAGTAACTAGTGCTAACAGAGGTCACCACTGGGTCTCAATCTACGACCCCAGTGGCCGGCAATAATAAAACTCTACACAACTATTTTATCTGCGGCCACAACTCGGCCGGCCTGTTCCCTTGAGCCCCCCCCCCCTCCCCCCTCTCAGTTAACTGCCGGACGATCGTGTCTCCCGGTCCCCGAGGGGGGGGGGGGGGGCGATCTTGCAAGGTGGGGGTCACGTGACGTATGTGGGTCCATCTCCACAGCTCCACAGGTCAAACAGGATATTGAGATGACATTCGTAAAAACATTCGTTTTAGATTTGAAATTTGTCATTTTTCTTGTAACACGAGGGGGGAAAACTGTTTTAAAACTTTCACGTCACCTTTCGACATCGGTATCGAGAACGAATTGTTCTCAAAAATAAAATAAAAGTTACAGACAGAATATATTACAACTTTCTAGCTAAGCTGCTTTTCCAGTAACCATCCAGTAAGTATCTGACATCAACCAGCTCTTTCTGTCATTACTGTACTAACACAAGTATTTGGCACCTCTCGTATCATTTGTTGTCGCTCAAATACTGACATGAGTATCTAGCAGCGAGGCCTCTTTCTCTCGTTACTTACTAACACAAGTATCTGACACCAAGGGCCCCTTTATATCAGTACAGTCTACTAAAAAAGTATTTGGTATCTCTCATATAATTTGTTGTCGCTTCTATATTATACTGACACAAGTATCCGGCATCGAGTGACTCTCCATGTCGCTACTGTACCAACCCAAGTATCCAGCATCGAGGGCCTCTCGGCCGGGGGTGAGTACCGAGGGGGTGACGTCACGTGCTCGTCGTGAGGGTTGAAGAGGTTCAAGGGGTTGTTGATACGATCAAGACTTGTTGCCGCTCTGAAACTTTGTCAACATTTCCGGGCGAAACGCACAATGGGTAACGAGAAGATCAAGTTTATAACGTGGCCGATGCATTCAAGCCGAGGATGACCGAAGTTTACCGACGAGACCCGAACTTTGTTGCACGGAGAATTTGTGTGTGCATAGTTCCTGTGTAAATTGGAAACTCGAGTGGAAGTTTGCAATTATGTGTAGTGACGTCATCTGGTTGGATCAGTGGTTCACGTGATGTCGTTACTCTTGTTGCAGATTGAGTTTTTAATGAGTTGTGTGCAACATACAGGTCGATTGGTGTAACTGACCGTTATGTACAGTGCCACTTGTGTTCAAACTACCGCATTACCTGCATAGTCGGAGAAAGGTAATTTAGTAAATAAATAAAATATAAATGAAATATTGGTTTTCATAGGCGTCAGCATACGAAGGCAATGGAGAAGCATTAGCCCTACTTTAAAATTTCAAACTACAAATAAATTAAGAAGTTTTAAAGATATTGATTGGTTCCTTCATTGTACCGACTTTCAATAATAATAATAATAATTAAAATAATAATAATAATAATAATAATAATAATAATAATAATAATAATAATAATAATAATAATAATAATAATAATAATAATAATAATAATAATAATACATCGAGATGCAAAAAGCAATTATTTTGAACACGTGTAGGATAGTGCGAAAATTTTTGAACTAAGAAGAATGAAGACTTCAAGAAGTTCTCCATCCCGATGGTGGTTTTCGTGGTTTCCACCGTACAAAGAGCGAATGCTGGGATGAGTACAAATCGGCCACGACCGTACATAGCATCCACAGTTCGGTTTGGAAAAAATAATGTGGACAATGATATATTAAGTAGTATAGCCAAATGTGGGCATTTGAGAAGCAGAAGAAGAAGAAGAAGAAGAAGAAGAAGAAGAAGAAGAAGAAGAAGGAGAAGAAGAAGAAGAAGAAGAAGAAGAAGAAGAAGATATATTAAGTAGTTCTAAGTAGATTTTAATAAGGTAAACACATGGAAATACTTGACATTTGTGTCCGTACAACATGTTTATGCCGGTTTTGACCGAGTTTGTATGTATTGCAACAATAAAATAATAATAATAATAATAATAAAAATAATAATAAAATAATAATAATAATAATAATAATAATAATAATAATAATAATAATAATAATAATAATAATAATAATAATAATTATAATAATAATAAAAATAATAATAATAATCATAATAATAATAATAATAATAATAATAATAATAATAATAATAATAATAATAATAATAGACAGCGAGATGATGCTACTTGGACTTTTCGTCTTCTGCAATGATTTTTCTTACGAATTATCAGCTTGTACCATACGATGGTTTGTTGTAATTGTGACTACTTATCATTTCTTTCCATAAATTATTAATCGTCTTGAATTGACTTTCTAGAGATATAAATTGAATCAAACAACATAATGGAAAGTAAATTCCAAATGAGTGTCAAACCAGAGTAAATTAGAAGTTTACTTCCTGACTATAGGTACCTCAACCTTGCTGTTGGTTATCTCCAGTGACTCACGAATAATTGGCAGGAAGTTCAATCCCCTTTTATTTACAACAAAAAACACTCTCAGGAAATCGTGACGATTAGAACCAACGCCAAACATGATTTTGATGGCTTTATACTCAATTAAACTCATTAGTCATTGGTTTTTGTGAATCATTAACGAAAATGTGAAAATAAATTACAATGTTTATTAAATTATAATATATTCCACAACAGAAATATATATTAAAACAAGTTTGTGTAGCTAATTCACAATTGTGTTTCAACGAAACGGCCAAACATTCCCATTTATCATGTATAATTGATGTTATTGTTCGTTCGCATGTACTCTTACAATATCTAGCATGCTTCGGATAGTTTACGAGTTGTCATACCGCCCAAACGGGGCATTGAACTTGTGACCTTCTGCATTGAAATCACGCACAACACTTCCGCCTGACGACAAGTAATGAAATAACAGGGAATATTTATTTTCTAAATAAAAAAATCTCACTTCGAAATTGAATGTTATGGATTTACCATTCACACTTTACCGTTTTTCCTTTTCCTTTTCTAAAAATACAGTTAAACAATTTTTGTTGGACTATTTTCCACGGCTGTTGCTTCTTATTTGGTTTCTTGAAAGTTTCAAAGTAGGTTAACACCTCAAGAATCTCTTTCATCAACGGGCCACGTGATCTAAAAAGGTTTAGACATAAACTAATTTGCATCTCAAAGCAGGTTGGCAACAAGATTGATGGTAATATAATGTTTTAGTGACGGTGTCGTGAGTTGATGTAATTCTCTCATCGTACCAACCAGAGTCCTGTACTTGTTATTATGTTACTTGTTATAACTTGAGGTTGTTTTAATATAAACGCAGATTGAATAACGTGCACGTAAAACATTTAGTTCAGTGTTGAAAGAGTTGCATTAACCTAAATTTTCTATAGTGTCAATCGGCGATGAGAAATATTAAAAACGTTTTTACTATTTATTGACTCCGTGCATCGTCTAAAATGTTTTTCTATCGCAGTGACATGGACCTTGTTGATGCTTACTTCTAATATTGTTCTCTACTTGAAAAGTGTGCCATTCATTACAAGTTATTACTATAGAATTTCTAAAGTTGTAGCTTTCATTCCGTTTCTTTTTCAAGAGTAATTTTGTTTGGTTTGTATTTTTAGTTTAAACAGTGTATCAAATCACACTAGTAGAATTTTATGTTCTGTTGTGAATTTAAAATACATAAAAAACAGTTTGAAAGTCACAAGTTGGAAGGACAACTCTTAACGTAGGGACCTTTTCATTTCTGATTTTTGGATAATCTGAAGATAGTGGATAAAGATTTCCATGTGTGCGACGCGACGAAATTTTAAAATGTTTTAATGCTAAATTCTCACAGTTTAAGTTCTTTGGAATGACGTTAATGTAGGTCGCATGACCTTGATGTGGGGGATAGTTGTCTCACGTCTCCTGTGCGTTGTGTCCCCAAGAGACACCGAGTGAGACAAGAAGTGTCTCACGATGAAAAACTCAACACATCTTCATCTCGCAGCGAGAGAGAGTAAACAGAAGTCAGGAAAATATGAAAAACCGATAGCCGATAAGTTGAGAACTGGGCCACTTGTCTTGACGGGGTTTGCGTTCTGAGGGTTCAATGCCTCATCACCCCCCACTCGTTACAATCATCACACTCAATGAGGCGTCCCTGGTTCGTATCCACGACGGGTCGTTCCGATGTCAACACGAAGAAGCTACGAAAGCTCTGTGCGGAATAAAATTACAAATATTACCACTGCAATCTGATAGAGAAAGCTTAGTGCTTGAACATAAGGTATTGTAGATTCGATACCAATCCAATAATTTCCGTTTTTAAAAAGTTCTCATTTATTAATTGCGAAAGGTGCGTTGCAACAACTAAATACACAAACTAAATAAGAACATTTGAAACACGGAAATATTGATTCGATTAATTCATAAGAAAGAGCGCTATATTTTTTTATGGGATTTGTTTACATTTTGACAATTTTAAAGTACTTTAAACATTTTTAAAACCAGGTGGGCCTCGTACAACCTTCAACTGTTACTAACCAGATACAAATACATCTTTCTTTAAACAAGAATTGATTCCAGGAATTGATGTGAGGATTGTATGTTCCTGTATCGACGTAATATATTATCATCGTCTCGATTCTCCTCGCCACCAAAACATTGGCGTCTCTCTACCAGCTCGTTCGTCGCAAGCAGTATAGATATTCGCATGTATTGATTCGCCGTGCTTGCTTCCTATTTTCAAAGCTCGACTTTTCTCTTTTTGTATAGTTTGAATACATTTCCGTGGAAAAAGCGCCGCGAATACAGATTGACCGTGCATAAAAAGCGCACTCGGCTTGGTAGTCTGGAGCCGAACGTAAGTAGGCCTGCGCGGTGTAGGGGACACACAGGGGGTGAGCGTGTTACGAGAGGTGGGCCCGTGTTGTTGCATAACTACCTAACACTTACACGTTGACTGTTCATAGTATTAGAAATAAATTCATTAATACAAAATAAAAAAAAAAAATAAAAAAAATACAAATTTAAATTTAAATAAAAATTAAATACATTCATAAATATACCGGCAGAGTAATATAGGGTACCAAAATTATCAAACCAAGCGAAATGAAAGTTTCTAAGTCATAACTTAAGACAATATTGACAAAGCGATTAATAACACAGATAAGATTGATAAGAGATACTTTACCATCGCTTTCTAAACATTAACGACGGCCAATAGGAGTAACTCAAACGTTACTGTTATATTTTGATGTGAATGAACCGTTATATAGAAACACTTTAGTTCAGAAGTATTTGCTACTTTCTGGAATCTTTAACTTTGTTGCTGTTTTTGAGTTGATGTCCATAGATGAATATTATGAAGAAACAAAACATCTAACGCAATTGGCAAATGTTAAAACAAGCACTAAGTATAACACGGTATATTGGATATTATCAACGAATTGGAACTTCCAAAAGGATATTTTTAAATCTCTTGGGACTTAATCCATTACACAAGTGCAAAATGGCTACTCAGATAGCTGAAATGTGGGTTAACACATCTGTTTTATATCTTGTTTTACAAGCTCTTCCTTGTTACTTCCCATTAAACATTTAAGTAGTTCAGTTTTAAAATGTTTTTTCTTGCTGTAAAGAATAATTGTAGTTTAGTAATACTTTGAACTCAAAGTTTTTAAGGGTCATTAGTGTTAAATTTATACAATTTGGATAATTTCATACCTAGAATAATAAATTTCTTTTTTCTTTTCTGAAATTAGAAAATGTAAATAACATGATGTCTGCAGAAATCTTTACTTGTTAAATAGGGCATGTTTATACACATTTTATACACATAAACATATACGCATGTTTATACACATTTTTCTGTGTTGCAATACAACACAGAATTGCACGAGACAACCACTGAACAAAAAAATATACTAATAAGTTAAAAGCAAAGTGAAATTTAAAACAAATTATTAAAAAACATCAAAGCTGAAAAATGCAATTTCATTCCGGAAAGAACATATGACAAGGGACTAATTGATAAAAATTATGTTCCACATTTCCGTGATAAAAGTAAAGAGAGACAAAGTTGCAATTTAATTCTAGGAAAAACATGATTGCGAAAATGGGTTAATTGATAAAAATTATGTGACCTATTTTCATGATAAAATAAGAGATGTTGGACTGAGTTGACCGGGATGATTCTGAAAGGAAGTGTCAACAAAATGACTGACAGAAGATCTCGTACTGATGTCAAACAGTTATTGAAGACGTCTCAATGACGATGTGATATCCCTCAAGGGGACAGAACCGTGAAGATGTGTGTCAAAGATATTATTGACGTGCGATAGGATAGAAACTGACGAGTCTTGTCTTTTAAGAGGAAAGACTTTACCTTCAATATGAAAACCATCCGGAACATAATCGTACATGAATAATACTACACCATATCGAAATTGTGTAAACCTAGATTAATTTCGGTTCAAAAGAAACGAATACTGTCTAAATACATTTTCTTTAATAAGATTATAGTTAAGATATTATTATTAATTAAGTTACTTTAAACTTTAAAGTATATTTAAAATAAAATATTATAACACATTTTGCACATTGTCATAGTATTTTACATACTACTTAGTTCGTACAAAACTAAATTCGGCCCGGTTTGCACTTTTAAGATGTAGCGTTGCATTATTGAGATACAATTAAAAAATTATAATTACGCATGGTTTAAATTATGGCGATAACCTTGCCTCTGAACTGAGCCGACATCGCTGAAGACGAGGCCATGTTTCAACCGAACCAGACGATCTTCCGTTGAAAGGAAACGGGGAAGGCGATCTTAAGACAGCCGTCTCATAAATCACATTGATAACGATATATCTCAGTCTGTCTGAACCGGGTCAGGGGAAGGAGGAGGGAGGGGAGGGGGGGAGGAACACCTGATCAGCGCTCGGGGAACGACGACAGCTGCTGTAGCCAACCAAGATGGCGGCGCGCGCAACTCACCTTACGTTACGTCACAAGGCTTGACAAGATCTTTGACTCTGTGAGTGCTTTGAATGTGTGACACACATTGCTGTGTTTGAAACACGCAATAACTTTATAAAATAAATAACTAGTAATGCGATAATATTTACAATAATATAAATAATTCTTCATTATTAAATAAATTAATAAATAAATAAATTTGTTGACAGAGGAAATATTACTGCTGACAGAAACAACGAGCAAAAAAAATGTATTAAGTTATATATCAAGGACTCAGTATAGTATTAACTTGGTATTGTCCACATGTTTGTAAGAACTAAAAAAATAAAGCAATAAAACAATTTTAATTCATTGAGAAAAAATCATGTAAATATAAAATAGATACAATGAAATAATTTCAATAAAATGAACTGCAAATTCTCCGAATGCTTTTGGAAGTTTAAATAACTGTTTTTGAGAAATAACCGTGGCACGTTATTTTACTCAGTTTGTGTATTGGTGGTAGTCACTCGTATATTAGAATAAATACGTTTGGGTAGCATTCTCCTTTTCTACTTCCGAAACTAATCGGCTTACAACCGGCAGTCGGAGGTGCGTTCAAATATTTATAAGCAATAAACAACTTCCAGAACGTAAAGAACCTTTTTTCTGAGTTAACAACTTCCATTACACTTTTTGCCTGTCATAACTCGTGTATTTACAGCCGGCAGTGACTCGTAACTTTCTTTAGTGCTTTTACTCAGTCACGGACGGCTGGGTGACGATCTTTTTTATCTTGACATGGAGTCAGGAGCTTGCAGTGCTTTGCTAGTACACCACACATCATTACTGCACACATCCGTTACCATCAAACTCTAAGGAAATCCTAGTCAAAATATTGCTATACAATAAAATTAAAAACAAGTTTTAGTTAATATTCAATTAAGTATTTCTATTTCATTTTAATAAATTATTATCTATGATTGTGTGCTATATATAGCGCACCGGTTAAAGAATATTATAATATACTCGTCGACACGATACAAATTAAGAAAATAATGTTTGTTAAGAAGGAAGGTGCATGGCTACAAACAAATAAAAATAATTTTTCAATTATCTTTAAGTACAACATTACGTGAACATAGCACATTTTTCAGAATGATATTACATTTTAAGTTTCAACTTGGAATTTTTATTGACACACACAAATTGTAACAAATTGTAATTCCTTAAAGTTTTTAAATCTTCACGAACGAATGATGTTCCACTATTAAAATACAAATGGTTGATAGTTCTATATCACGTAAGATCCTGTTGAGGTTTTTACAATTCCTTTAGTTTTCAATTCTTCATCTGTAGAAAACCACCATAGAAGTGATTCTGCCCACCAATCTTTTTGTTTTATCTAGTGTGGGTTTTTCTCCCCATTAAAACAAAGGACAGAATTACACTCTACCATGTTAGTTGGTTACCCGAGAAGTTTCTCTCAAGAAACATTGTCCAATCAGAGCGTTAGATTCCATTATTACATCCAATCAGGGCCCACGATTAACCGTGATCAAAGTATTCTGTTACTGCGGCGCACATTCTCAATTCAAGTCAATTACAACACAGTAAACAAGATCAAATATACCCGTCGGTGTATTATTATTATAAACTCGATATTTTCAAACAACCTACTCAATTAATTATTCTTGACACACTTGTAACACGATGTTGGAAAACAATGGATAAGTTGTCAAGTTTCTAAGAAAACAAAATCAACTACACATTATATTATTTATAAAGTTCACATGATGAAACAATGATATTCCCGTACTCTATTCTGAGGGGCAACATTACTTTAAAATAATGATCGAAAATATTTTATACTACGCTAACACAGTTAAAACGGTTGGTTAAACAGTTGCTTTACGTGAGTGGGGAATATGGACCAAGAAAATAAATATATCATTCCTATATTATGAGTTGGTCTATATAAATAAAATACGGGAGGTATTATAGATGAAATATGATGTAAAGTCATTGGAGACCGAAATCATAAAAAAAAAAACATTTTTATTTTTTTAATAATAAGTGTTGGTGGGGGTGCCGGGTACGAGAATAAAACTGACATTAAGTGATGTTTTCATTATTATCTGACAACTAAAAGCATTGGTAATAAATACAAATGGTTTAATACATTTTTTAGTGTCAGAATTTCACGCCACGCCTCATAATTAGGATAAAACCATGTATTTAGACTCCAAACAGTTTTGTGTTCGAGTGCAAAATGAGTTTTAGATAATGTAAATTTGTAAACAAAACTCCCAATGTTGCAACTTTGCACACCAAATGTGTATATTTTTACCTAGAATTTAATTGTCCACTTTACATTACATTAATACTATAGGTACTCCAATGAAAATATAATACGTTGTGCTGTTAATTGTAAACAAATAATCCGAGAGTGGGTCTGAAACGGTTCTCTTTTCTTCCATCTTGCCTGCGTATAACTATATTTTTCATTTCTACTTCCATTCAATCGCACTTCCTACATTATCTGTTACAGATTACAATATTTGTCTCTACCAGTACTATTTCCTCCTTCAATTTGTCCTTCATGAATATATTCTTTGATGTTCAAAACGTGTATAGTTAAACGATTTCTCGGTTTCATTAAACTTTTCCATAATATTCATTCTTCGTGTTGTGTTTCAAGTTCTTCCTCGTTTCTCACTCTTCTATCCAAGTGATCTTCAACATTCTCTCGTAACAACACATATCTTTTACCTCTTTGATATAATCACATTCCACATGCATAAATCACAACACTCGCTTTGTAGTTGTTCGCAAAGTTCTTTCCATCCTCTACAGTTACACTTTTCGATTCCAAAAGTTTTTTCTTTTACTAGAATACTCTTTTACCTGAAAAGTAATTTCTACATACTATTATATCTCGTAGTTTTACATGTAGTTATATTATGCTGTCTAGGTAGCGGAATTATATAAGTTCCTCTAGCGCATAACTCATAATTATATCTAATGCAGAACATGTCTTGATATGAATTATTACTCATATATTTACATATTTATCCCTACAAATCTCTACACGGGGTGTTACGTGAGATAAATTATAATCTAAGCGTATTACTAAGAAGTTAAATAAATATAATTCTGCTATAAACATCACAAATAGTAATACATTGTTGTACGTAACCGGAAAATGTGATTGTAAATATATAAAATGTAGATCGTATATCGTAATAAAGGCCGACATAACAAGCGCTCTAAAAGAAAATATCTTGATAATTTATCAACGGATAAATATATAATAGTTGTTAAGTTTTGCAATCGTAGGGATTCAAATAGAGTTTCCATAGTCTTTACGTTAAAAGCCGCAATTACTCTTTATAGTCTAAATGTCAGCGTTTTACAGTCTCTAATAATAAAATACAACGATATTAAATAATTAAAGATAAGAAATCCAGGAGTGATATTATAGTCAATGTACATCTCCGCTTGAATAAATAAATTATATATTATTTACACGAAGATCTTTTATTGTATCAATTTCAACATTGGTACAACATTGTTTTCTTGAAAGTTTATGGGACCGTCTGAGAAACAAGAATCCACGCCTGGATGCCTTTTACTGGGCAACAAGTCTATGGTCTTTGCGCGAACACATAGCACATTTTTTCAGAATGATATTACATTCTAAGTTTCAACTTGGAATCTATTTCTTGAAGTGTTTAAATCTTCACTGAACGAATGACGTTCCACTATTTAAATACAAATGGTTCATAGTTCTATATCACGTAAGATCCTGTTAAGGTTTTTACAATTCCTTTAGTTTTCAATTCTCCATCTGTAGAAAACCACCATAGAAGTGATTCTGCCCACCAATCTTTTGTTTTATCTAGTGTGGGTTTTTCTCCCCATTAAAACAAGGGACAGAATTACACTCTACCGTGTTAGTAACCCGAGAAGTTTCTCTCAAGAAACATTGTCCAATCAGAGCGTTGGATTCCGCTATTACATCCAATCAGATGCCACGATTAGCTGTGATCAAAGTGTTCTGTTACTGCGGCGCACATTCTCAATTCAAGTCAATTACAACACAGTAAACAAGATCAAATATACACGTTGGTGTATTATTATGACGTATTTGATATTTTAAAACAACTAACTCAATTAATTATTCTTGACACACTTGTAACACGATGTTGGAAAACAAGGGATAAGCTGTCAAGTTTCTAAGGAAACCAAATCAACTAAACATTATATTATTTATCTTCGTTACACATGATGAAACAGTGATATTCCCGTACTCTATCCTGAGGGGTAACATTACTTTAAAATAATGATCGAAAATATTTTACGCTACGCTAACACAGTTACAACGGTAGGTTAAACAGTTGCTTCACGTGAGTGGGTAATGTGGACCAAGAAAATAAATATATCATCCCTATATTATGAGTAGGCCCACATAAATAAAATATGGGACGTATTATAGATGAAATATTTCGTAAATTCATTGGAGATCGAAATCCTAAAAAGAACATTTTTATTTTTTAATTTTTTTAATAATATGTGTTGGTGGAGGGGCCGAGTATGGAAATAAAACTGACATTAAGTGATGTTTTCATTATTATCTAACTACTAAAAGCATTGGTAATAAATACAAATGGTTTAATCCATTTTTTAGTGTCAGAATTTCACGCCACGCCTCAACATCAGGATAAAACCATGTACATATGTAGAATTCAAACAGTTTTGTGTTCGAGTACAAAATGTATTCTAGGTAATAAATTTGTAAACAAAAACCACAATGTTGCAATTTTGCACACATACAAAATGTGTATATTTTCACCTAGAATGTAACTGTTTACTTGACATTACACTAATACTATAGGTACTCCTATGAAAATATAAAACGTTTTGTTGTTAATTGTAAACAAATAATCCGCGAGTGTGTTTGAAACGGTCTCTTTTTTCTTCCATCTTGCCTGCGTATACATTTTTCATTTCTACTTACATTACATCGCACATCCTACATTATCTGTTACAGATTACAATATTTGTCTCTACCAGTACTATTTCCTCCTTCAATTTGTCCTTCATGAATATATTCTTTGATGTTCAAAACGTGTATAGTTAAACGATTTCTCGGTTTCATTAAACTTTTCCATAATATTCATTCTTCGTGTTGTGTTTCAAGTTCTTCCTCGTTTCTCACTCTTTCTATCCAAGTGATCTTCAACATTCTCTCGTAACAACACTTATCTTTTACCTCTTTGATATAATCACATTCCACATCCATAAATCACAACACTCGCTTTGTAGTTGTTCGCAAAGTTCTTTCCATCCTCTACAGTTACACTTTTCGATGTCAAAACTTGTTTCTTTTACTAGAATGATCTTTTACCTTAAAAGTAATTTCTACATACTATTATATCTCGTAGTTTCGCATGTAGTTATGCTGTCAAGGTAGCGGAATTATATAAGTTCCTCTAGCGCATAATTCACAATTATATCTAATGCAGAACATGTCTTGATATAAATTATTACACATATATTTACATATTTATCCCTACAAATCTCTACACGGGGTGTTACGAAAGATAAATTGTAATCTAAGCATATTACTAAAAAGTTAAATAAATATAATTCTGCTATAAACATCACAAATAGTAATACATTGCTCTACGTAACCGGAAAAGGTGATTGTAAATATAGAAAATGCGGATCATATATCGTTATAAAGGCAGACATTACAAGCGCTCTAAAAGAAAAATTCATGATTATTTATCAACGGATATATATATTTAACAATTTTTTAGTTTTGCAATCGTAGGGATTCACATGGAAATTCCATATTCTTTCAACGCTTAAAGCCGCAATTACTCTTTATAGTCTAAATGCCAGCGTTATCTAATCATTTTTACAGTCTCTAATAAGAAAATACAACGATTTTAAATAATTTAAAGATAAGAAATTCAGGAGTGATATTATAATCAATGTAGATCTGCGCTTAAATAAATAAATACATTTTATTTACACGGAGATCTTTTATTGTATCAACTTCAACATCGATGCAACGTTGTTTTCTTGAAAGTTTAGGGACCGTCTGGGAAACAAGAATCCACCCCTGGATGCCTTTAACTGGGCAACAAGTCGATGGTCCTTGCATTGTCTGCTGCAGCACAGATTCGAGCATAATTCATTGAAAGCAGCCCAGACAGACAAGTGGGGCTCCAAGGTGGTTCACAGCATCCCTGGTGGACACCAAGCGAACTAAAGGCGACGTCTACCCAACGCACAGACAACGCACTCACTTATTTACGCGCTTCCTATCGCGTATTTTCGCGTTCATATCCGGTGAGACTTCGGCGCGCTAGCGACTTCTTGACTAATTCAAGTGTTTCGCATTCAGACAAAATAACGACTTCAGTAAAGAAATGTACATAATTCTATCCGTTTGGGGAATTTTTCTCAAACTCTATCTGCATCCCCTCTTTGCAGTAGCACGGTGTAAACTTTGTATTGGTCAAAATACTACTTATAAATTTAAAAACATTCCGATTTGAGGAACACGAGAGAAAAAGATGCTGGCTCGAATCTAAAGAAGATATTGTTTTTTAAAAGATCTAAAGAAAAGAACATAACAGCTTAATAAGCCTGTTAAAATTCGTTTGTTTGTCCGGAAAGATTGTTACTAAGAATAGAAAAAAATGTCCAGCATTTGCGACTGAAATATAAACAATGTTAAAAATGTCGGTTTGACTAAGTGAAAGTCAATATTTCCATAACCCGACTAAGTATATTTGTAAAACGAAAACTAAAGGTCAACGATCATTGGTCACTGATATAAACTCCATTCAACCCTTCACTCTTTTCCGATACTGGTTTAAAACTTTGCGATTGAAACATCCACAATGTTCGACGAGTTGACTAAGTGAAAGTAAACGTTTTTTTAAGTCAATTTTCACCAAAATACAAAAACTAAAATGTCAGAGGTGAATCACCGTTCTGACCCCGACGAAGGTTTATACAAACTTTGCGAATGAAATATCTGTACATCGAGAGCGCCGGAATGACGTGAGAGAGGGTCGATGTTTTCAGGACGGCATTGAGTCACGGCCCTATTGATTTTCTGCCGGTCGGTCGTGTGATGGGATGAACCGAGGCGCCAACATTCCACGTGTTTTAGACTGTACGAGACTCGAACCCGGGGCCCACATCGGGGCTTCAAAGTAAGGTCGAGGGTTTGATTCTATCTGGCCGATAAAGTGGAAGTATAGGACGTTATGTCGCAACACCTTTCACTAATTTAATTCCGTTAATGGGGAATATTAAAATCTGAAAATTGCTGGTACTGTAAGATTAAAAAATTCTTCTGTTCTTTTGAAGAATTTTTTTCCACAAAAAAATTCACATATTTTTCTAAATGATTACGTTTTAAATCAAAATTTGTATGCATCTAAAACGTTCCTCCAGTCATGGACTTATATTTATTATAATGGACCTGCAACATTATTGAAGAGTGCGTCTGCAATTCTCATTTCCGGTATTGGAAATTGACGGTCATTTATGCTTAGTGGCTACAAAACCAAAGCGAGAAACCGAAGCTATAAAGTGGAAAAAATGCAGCTCATTGTCGATTCAGGGGCTAGTTTAGTGGTACATAGCTTCATTAATGCAGTCAATATTATTAATATGCTCCAATTACAAACGTTCCTTCTCGTGACAAAAATATTACTGTAATTTTATATAAATTACAGGTCTCGTTTTGTTTCTGTGTATTTATAATCGAGGGAAATTATGTTTAGTTTACAAAGCTTGTTTTATGGGGCCATAAACACATGAATAATAATAATGCACGGTTGCCAATTGTCGCATAGTTATTTATATCCGGTTTGCGTGAAAACACCTGTTCGGATAACAGATGGTATTTCATTCTGTCGGGTGGCTGATATTGATAAAAAATCTCGTTTTACTCTCTACTCGCTCAAGCTAAGCACTCCCTAGATCGAACACACATTTTAATACATTTTACTAGAGATAACAATCATACATTCGGACTTATCTTATAAAACATCTTCTAATTTTAATCAAATATATGAAATCTACTTAAAATTTAAATCTTTAATCATAATGCATACTTCGATAATAATTATAACGTTGCCACGTCTCTAGATCTTACTGTAAAATTAAATTAACTTCAGCATTGATAAATATAAAATTAATGTATTAAATGATAAGCTTTAATTAAGCACTAATATGGTTATAGTGAATTATTTATACAATCTGTAGATAAGATTGTGAGATATAATTAACCTACAGAAAACCGTTTAACAATCAAATTTGCATGTATAATTGAAAGCTCGTATTTCCTTAATGTTATCGGAACGAAATTAAAATGCATGTTGCATTATGTAGTTAACGGGCGCATGCAATATTTTAAAAACTGTTCTATATTCACATACTTCTCACTATATTACTATACTCTTATCAACGATGTAGTAACATTTGCGCTTGCACGGCTAACGTTGCGACAGTTACGTTAGTTAAGATGACGTAAGGATAATAAGTACGTCACATGACAGCCGGGATTCGAACCCGGAACATCGCAACCAGGCCAACTACTTCTCGTTAACAATCACAGGCTATTATTTTAATTTGCATCATAATCCAAGAAAGAAAATATAGAAATACAGAATGCGTATTAAACTTAAATCTGTTCGTGTTATTCAAATAACCCCGTTGAAAATATAACGCTATAATGCATTACTATCACGAAGGTAACGTCAATTAAATTATTAAAGTAATAATTTCGTTTAAAATCTACTAACATGGAACGTGACTAGGGTAGTTATTCACCGGGGCTTGGCGTAATGACTTGGTGTAGGGTAGGCTATGATTCATTAACTTTCGCAAGATACAATCGCGAAGGAATTAGCGTGACTATGAGAGGACAGAAGGGGTTGTTTTCAGTAATATGCTGTATGGGCAGTGATGCACGCGATCACATCGGCTGAGTGACACCGCGTGGGGTGCTTTGGAGGGTGACAAGGGCTGGATTACGGTTGTCAATGTCCTGGCGGAGGTTCGGTGGACATCAAGGTAATTTGTGATATAAATTAAAAAATTTGTTTCGGGGTTGTAATAAGGAATTTTGAAGTGAATGGATGAAACCTAAAATGTATAGATTACAACTGAAAGCTGGAAAAGCTGGTAGAATCCCGATCAGGACAAACGTTTTCCATGATTGCTATAATTTCAGAATTATATAATTATTATGTATAAATAATACGTAATGTCAGAAAATGTGTGTGTTTTATGTCAGTGTTTCTGTACATATTTACAACAAAAATTAATGTCAATGTCAACTTTATAGTGTTAATACCAAAGACACAACCACACACGGGAAAGTTTTGTATGCCAATTTAAAAAAGCAAGCAATTACATGAGGGGTTTCAGTAGCCCTTCAATGACAGTCAAAAATAAAGCGGATGAGTCAACATAATTATAAGCTATTGATAACAAAACCGATTAAGTAAAAAATTACAATTTGTGTAATTGGAATGAATACATTGATGCAAACTCTAAAAAATAAACAGGAAAAACAATCATCTACCCCCCCCCCCCCCCCCCCCCCCCACCCCTCCATAGGTCCATGGAAAATATTTACAGATCAGTTTACACATACAAACCAATACTTTGTATGATGACAGCCAAATTAATGGCTACGATACTTTTGAATCGTGCTTTATATAATTTTACCAACTAATTATCAGCCACCCGAAATTTTGTCTGGAAAGAAGTGGAAACTTCAGAATATTTTCATTATATTAATGTGAGATTTTTTGTAAGTTTACATAACCCAATAACAACCGTAAAGATACAAATATTTTACACTTTTTAATCAAGTTTTTAGTTCTAACAAACCAAATCATGCTCATTTACCACTTATTCAATATGATGTAGTGTTCTCAAAATATTACGGAAATACTTAAAATTTGTACTGTTTTTATTGCGAGTCTATACTTCTCTTTGTCTTTATAAGTATGTCTACTATTATAAGAACCTAATGATAGTCATAGGACTGAGATGAAAGCCATGTTCGGTGTCACCAAATAGCCTCACTCTGTTAACAGCCGGCCGAAGATTGTTTGCCGCATCGCAAAGAGGAAGATAATGCTCAAACCGCTGAATCCAAGCGCGAATATAAGTATCTTCCCATTGTCTGGTAAGAGCATTTTACTGTATTACGGATGGCGACACAGGAATAAAAGGACGTTACTGCGTGCGTGGGGCATCGAACCCACACTCTCTCAAGGAGCGGGGGGTGAGGGGGGGGGAAGCGGAGGGGAAGCTGAAACACAAGGAGAGGTTATGGTAGCTCAAGCGTAAACTCATCGCATACCAAAATTGCCAATTTGTGTACATATTCTTGTAGACATCTATTAGGTTCACCATAATATGAAAAAAAAGTGGTTTTCTTGTGGTGGTTTTGGAGATACATTATTTCAAAGAGCTCGATTTTATTTGAGCTGTACAAACTAAGACACATTCCACTCTTGTTATTAATTTAAAAATACATCATCCATGATACAATGTTCATTAAAATTTGTTATGGATATTGAAAATAGTCGAAGAAAACTAAATATCATTATGAAAAATACCCTTCCTGAACTATTAAAAAAGTAACAGATCAAAAATTGAGTAAACTTGTGAATTATATCACCTATTGCATACACTCAGTTTTTATAACTTCATTTTAAAATAAAAATGTATCGATTACTCATACTTTTATAAATGGCAAGACATATTTTTGACGAGAAAATAACATTACACTAAAATTCTTGTTTCCACTAAGGTTTTAGAAAATAATTCACGACGAGTGTCGAAAAAAGACGATAGCAAATTATGACTGTGAGTTGGGCTGCCGCAAGAAGTATGAGGGGTGCGACACCTGACAAGAGAACAGAAGAGAACAATCGACTCGAGTGAAGCCAATCCTTGTTTTAATTAGAGCCAATCTAATTACCGAGTGTACTTGTCACTTGAATGCGGAGAGTATTGGAGTCGTCACTGCAGCCTAGAGGTGCAGCCGTAGCACGTGTGACCTATATCGTGTCTTACTTGTGCTCTGCTCAGATCGAATAATGGGGAATCACACAATAAGAGGGTTTGACATAAAAACGTTGAAGAGCGTAAAATGTAAGGTTTCTTTAAATAAATCACCACACGAACAGTATTACGTAGTATTATTAACAGTATTACGTTTGAAAAAAATTAGAAAACTAGAGATACCGACTAGAGATTAGAGATAATTTTCAATCCTTCCCTTAAACACAAATTGAGTGAATTCGTAATTTAAAGGCAAATAAACGCAATATATTTATGCGTATTAAAGTCCTGTTTGAGTAAGGGCCGGTCTTACAATCTTCTGATAAGAAAGTTATTTGTAGCAATTAAGCTATTTGGTGGATTTCAAGAGTTTTGATTGGTGGGTGCCATGGAGAAAACAAGCTATTCAAGGAATAAGTAGTTATTGGGACATTGCAAGACTGGACCTTAATATAGGTGTATACATAAATGAATGTAATTATTGGTTATTACTTATTCCCAATATAAGGTATATTATTTTCAATGTCGGACATTATACAATATACATTATGCAATTATTTGAGTATGTTCCCCAAAGTCACCGTTTACATGAATGTTTCTCGTGTAGGGTAGTAATCAGAAACAACCCCTAACACAGTAGCAGCGAGCAACACGCAGGACAATTAGGCTGCTCGGGGAAGTTTTCCCTTGTTTGCAAACTCGGGCCTCAACTCGGCATATTTTATCAGGCAAAACAAGGGTCATGGAAATGTTGCCCGAAGAGGGTTGGTTCAAGAGTATTGCAACATTTCGTAGCCTACCTCAGGGCTGTCGTGGGAATAGCCCTTATCTTACGCGGCTTGCGTGCGTCGTGTCGAGAGAGTCGTGATAAAAGGGTTTATTGGTGTAGCGTAGAGTAAACATTACAAATTAGCGATATTCTAGTTAACAACAGTTTTAGGTCTACGTTAACGAACTTGCAATACCGTGTATGTGTGTTTCTGATTTTCTGATCATTATTCCATAGAATACTAAATAGTAATTCGTATATTGAAAATTGCAAATTTTTGTTAATAAATACAACCGCGTATAATTTAGTATATTTTTTAATGTTCATTTAGGAAAAAAAAATATATCATCAAAAAATATTTTGAATAGTGGGTATACTTTTCATAAAAACTTTCGATACGTTGTGTTTATTAGCAATGACACATTTTTTAATAAATATATATTGAAATGCATATTAACTTTTACTTCTAGCTGTCATAAAATTAATTCTAAATTAATTGGAAAAAATTCTCAAAAAACAAAAAAACAATGATAATTTAAAGAGATTCTAGCTCGTCGCAAGTTCCCCTATCCCCATCCAATACTGATCGAATAATAGTCTTCGAAAACAATAGCAACATCAAAATTTCAAACAATACTAAAACTTGCCTCTCACGTCCCCCCCCCCCCCCCTCATCAACTTAGTTTCGTCCATATATATAATTATTGTACCCGGCACCTCCACCAACACTTGCCCCTCACGCCCCCCTCCCCTTCCCCCCTCCTACAGTCCCTAAACTTGGTTTCGTCCACGAACATTATCGTACCCGGCACCTCCACCAAAACCCTCAAGTTTTCATCTGTCACGTGACTCGCTCGCTAAGTTGTTTGTATTTCTGTTCTACTGTGTCGTATAGAATGAATGGCGAAGAGAAATGTATTGGGGTCATTGTACAGTGACGTACAAAATAAATCGTTTCATTTCCGCGCACTTGAAACTTTGTCTCTCTCGTGACTGAGTGGGTATTTGTTTTTCTTTCCTAGACTGACGCACTGATCGAAAGTGTGTGGAAGTTCAGTTGTATATTTCTTCGCGACAAGAAAAGCGTATTAATGTAATAAATTATCTTCAAGCTTTGTGTTGTTTAACATAACAAGCACACCAATGAAAGATATTAATGCAAGGTAATTATAAAAAAGATCATCAATGAATGCATGAGCAAATAATGAGAAAACAATCAATACAGGTACCTATTTTAATTTTCTTTGAGTATTCACGCTAAATTATGACACACAGTTGACAAAAGAATATTCACTATTCTGCGGCACAATCCAACAATATCTTTATTTATTCATCCCAGCCTTCTGAAATGGTCCTGGCTCACTTCATTCGACTTTCAGACTTACCCAAAACATTTTGCATTTGGCTTTAGTTTCATTGTTTAGATAAGCCTATTCACCGGTGACGATAGTTTTCAGGGTGTGACGTCACTATCTGTGTGTATGAGAGCGAGGGTGTTGTATGTCCCGTGGACTGCCTATCTCACACCTGTGTCCGGTGTCTCGTTCAGAGAGTAACAACGGCGGACATGTCTTTGGTTTAAGCGCTTTGACAGCTGCCGAGATTATGAGCAAGGCGGTGGATGACCCAGACGGGATGACGTCACCAACTCCTTTTATAAGCAGATAAGAACGCACTCTAAAGCCCCATTCAGAATTCACTTAGACTTAGACTTAAACTTACAACGTGAAGTATGGCTTATTGGAAGGCTGTGATTGCGTTCATAATTCCTTGACGTAAACTTAACGCCGTAGACTTGGTCGGAAAGTTTGGAAACATCAAATAATTTACTAAGTTTCAAGGTCAACTTAGGAAATTGACCAATCATATAATTCTTTGACTCACGCTACAATTATACATCATGGCGGCAACTACAGAGTTCGACGAGAACTTATTAAACTATTATTTTCAATGCGAGGCCTTGTACAACAAGGCTGATCCCCGTTATAAGGACAAGGTTTATAAGCAAAATCTCTGGCTTGCAATTGCTGAGCCCATGGGGACAACTGGTACGTATGAATCTTAAATTGTTATTACCTGTAATTGTTACCTTAACCCTACTTTTTGTAAATGTCTTATTAATTTGGTTGTTGGAAGCAGCAGCTTCCTCTATCGAAGGCATTGTAAGATTAATTCTAGCTAAGCCATCTGATTAACACCACTTGGTCAAAACAAATGTAGGCCTAGATGACAGAAAATATTTTATGACAGCCCGCGCAATTGGAACAGGCTAGATGGATTTTGATTGGCTGTTAATGACTCACGCTGCCGCCTTCATACGTTTTGTTTGCCATCCGTCTAGGTGGCGGTGAATGAAATGTGAACGAAGGGACCTCGACGTACGTAAGTAGTAAGTTTTAAGTTATAAGTCAAGTGAATTCTGAATGGGGCTTAACTCACTACATTAACGTTTACTTCAAGATATTAACCAATGTAATTTAAATCCGCCATTTTGTTTTGTATATATTAAAAATTATTAGCTTATCACTAAATGTAAACAATTAAATTACTTATTCATATTATAGTTTTTTTGAAACAGTTTTATTAAAGTGGTTTCAATTATTTAAAACATGAACGTTGATCCATGTAGTTTATAATGACCGTATCATATGAATAAAAATTATGGAATATATATGTATATTGCATTCACAACAGTAGCACCAATGGGTACTCTGGTCCTACTAGGGTACCATACCAAAATGTTTGGACGCGAGAGTACATTTCTCACAACGTGGTTTCTCTCTACGCATCACAACATGCCAACATGCGAAACGGATGTCTTTTGTTTCTCGCCTTTACGATACTCGCCCGATATTCTCTCCCGGCATCAAGTCGTAACTTGTAGCGCAAGTTCCACAGCAAAGACGACGCCGTGCCACACAATAGAGACACTCGCCATTAAATTAATGGGACAGGAGCTAATCTAACGGGATTGGTCCCTTGTCATAAATCCTAACAAATCACCCCTTCGTTCTAACCCAGCTGAAATGTGATAGATATGATGGAGGTCTTAACCTAAGTTGAAGTAGGTGTTCACATATCTTCTCTGTCCAAAGTAGAGTTAAGCTTAGTCTGTAGAGATGGGTTTTAATACTTTTAAGAGGGGTGGCACATGAGAATTTATGTCAGCGTCATGTTTTCTGTTCTTAGAATGATTTGAGACAGGTTTCCATCAGCTTATTCAGTTCTTATCTATATATCCTTGTTAGACATGTTTAAAAAAGAATGCACGTTAAACGTGATTAGTTTGAGAACAATTTTGTCTTTAAAGAGTTCTATTTGCCTCAATAATCACTGTAGTATGATGTAAATACTGATTGCACGATAAAGAAAAGAGTCCACACCAACCAAGTATGACTTCGGCCAAGTATGCTAAGTATTCTTCGAAACAAAGTAGGGTAATCTCTTCGAAATCTACAATTGATTCATCTATTAGGTTTAGCATAATCTAAAAGACAAGTTTTACTATCGACATCATCTAAGGTAAGTTCGAGAAAACTTTTGAAATTCTATATACATTAGAAAGAATGATTTAAGAGAGCTTGACAAAAGGATTTCTCGTGGTGATTTGTGTAAGTAAATTCGCAAACATATTTGAGCATACATAAACAGACCTATGAGTGGAGTGGTTCGTGATATGTCTACCACTTACAGGACAAAAGAGGGCAATAGTATTGTGTTTAGATTAATTTACATATAAAAAACACATCACTTTGTTAGAGCCGCGCTGCATTTCCCGACCAAATGTAGGTTAGTTCTGTTAGAATTGAAGTGTAATGAGAACCATGGGTTAACTTACACTATGAATAATTCAGACAGGAAGTTTGATTTCCATAGATAAAATTGTCGCTTTGCGTGCGTCCTCCCGCGACCGTTGCTCAGAAGAGGGGGTGGAGGGGTAGAGGGGAAGGGGGTTATGAGATCCTGCGGATATTGGGTTTATTAAGACCTCTTTCAGATCACAGGGTCTCTTTGATGTAGGTCAGACGTCAAGCTGAGACCGTCTTACATGAGGCAACCTCGCTTGTGGTGGATTACTTGACTTATTTATGTCTTTCTCATACAGCTGCTCAACTGATTTATAAACTAGGACAATGCACAGTATGAGAAAACCATACACAACAGTTATGATATGAAACAAAGCAATAAAATAGACATTACACAAACTAGGAAGGATATTATTATACAAAAGAAAACACTTGGTTGAGTTGTGAGATTAATTTAGTATGAAAATAAAATACATAATAGAAGATAATATGGAACGGGGGAATGTTAGTTAATAAATTGCAACGAAAGAACAGAATATGTGTATAAACATAGAAACTTCATAAGCATTTAATTAAGTGTAATATAATGAGGTATAAACCAGGTAAAGCTCGTTCTATGATGATTGCAAAAGCGTTACTATCGCGCGATACATCCCAGAACACAACGTCACGCAACCCCCATAATTAGCTACTGTTAACAAACAATAAAAATAAAATTTAAAACATGTACTGTACATTCGTTTTTTAATAAGTTGCGTGCACTATTATCAACACTTAAAATTATTTTCCTCTGCATTATAGTTCGATTTGATTATATGTTGTATCGGGCAATGTTTGTAATCGTCGATTTGGTAGGACTAAAACACTATGAAACATTTCTTTACTTTTGTGATTTCTTGAGATAAAATTATGAAAATATATATTTATCAAAACAATTTCAAATAAAACAAAACGAACTGATTGATATCTTGACGTATACAAGTGTTATCATTTACACTTCAATACACATTCCTATGAAAATCAGTCTTGTTATACTGAGTGGATAGACTCTATAAATACGAATTTATTTTATTTTTATTTTTATTTATCATTTGGTTGCGTTCATGATAAGCAATTAACCGACTATGTTAATTTTGCGCCATTTAAATCGAAAGTCAAAAACTCCTAGACTGAACCAGGATTTAAGCCCTGGGCCTTCTCTATTGGCAGTGCTCAGGAAAACAACCAAAACTCCAGATCTCCCAACAAGCCCCTCGCATATCAGTGATGTATCCAGAACAAGTCTGGCACAGCTCCACCCGGGTCCGATGACAACAAAGCGGCCAGCTAGCAGAATCCAAGCCAAGACATTCATCATTACAGATTATGGTCTAGATTAGACTCATTAAAACTTGCTTCAAAGATGCTCTTAAAACGACTTCAATGGATTTTAAAGGCGACTTACAGGAATCGTTGTTGTTACGGCTTTTTGTCAAAGTGACTAACGGTAGAGCTTAGTGATGGGGGAGGGGGGAGGGGGGAGGGGGGAGGGGGTCGTAATCTTGGTAATAATAACTTGTTCACTTTCTCTTGAATAATTAGCAAACATAAACATTGCGAAACAAGAACAAAACGACACCTTAGAATGGTTTTTCTTAAGTGATGAATGGAGTCGGAGGAAAGAGAGAGGTAGGTAAAGTTAAGCGAGAACGAAGACGTTATCTAGTACAAACTTACTCGGTTTGTCTCTAAAAAGCAATTAACAATACAAGACTAGTACTATCGTTGTTACTTTTGTGAGTTAAAATAAATATTTGTCAGTTTCGTAGAGTGAGGATAATCGAGACGATAGCTGATGAAGAGAGACAATCACTGCACAATCGTGAAGTTCTGTGTGAAGTCTTATCTAACGTCCTCTATTTGATGGTGGATTAAATCCGCAAACTTTGAGGTTTTCCGAGGATTTAGAGGATTTGGCCCCATCCCGTACATTATAGTGGGTGACACTAATAGATTGAAACTCGAGAGGATTTACTTTGATATGTTCTTATCTTTGAAATAGAATTAAATACACAATTTTTTGAATGATGCTGGGATAGATTATGAGCTAACGATATTATAAAAGAAATAGAACATGCAAGATTGATTGCATTTAGATCAAATAAGACAACTACAACATTTCGAATTGCCTTGTTTGATCTAAACGAGACCCACTTGTGGAAATTTGTTTGAGTTTAACCATAGACCCTAGGGTAACATAAAGCCCCGTATCATTCAAAACTTTTGATACTGAATATCTAATTTAAAAAATACACCAAAAACTCTTAAATCCTCGTGCTTTGTATTTGAGTCGAAAAACTTTTAAGAAGGTTATGTGACGACTCTTTAAGTCCCTATGTATAAACTAACAATTTAGCCAGTACATTAGGTCTATCGTAGACAAAAGTACATACGGAGAAAGCGTAACGAGAATTTCTATCCCTAAAACCTCCTAGAACGAGTATTTATCCAGTCGCCTTCTTGAATGCAGCTTGTTTTATAGCCTGCCCGCAGTAATGCAGATCTACAACACGTCTCGTGCAGTGTACAAGCAAGCTAGAGTATGACGGGTTGGGTATGTATGACAGGTGTTTGCGTCAGATATTTCATTCGTGCACTCTCGTGGGAGCCGAGCACAGCTTTAGAGGCTGAGATTCGAAATGTTTCAACTCCCAACAGGTTGGCTGGCTGAATCCATGTGAGCCTTCCACCAGGCTTAATCCACCGGATACTCCGGGTTTTTAAGCCTTACGTTAAATAAACAAATGTGTACTTATTTTCTCTACGCACTCGGTTACGAAAACTGATTTTCAGTGGTGGAACATTTAAAATTTGTATTCGAATTTGAATAGTTTATAATATGATTTACCATGGTGATAATGATGATTATAATAAATAAGAAGAATCTTATTTATTTAACCCAATCAGTTACAGGAACTGATTTTCTGTGTGGGATATTATCGATGTATTATGTGCTTCGTTGCTATGGGGGCTCCAAAGTAACCATTTACATGCATCACCATTTACATATCACACAGATAGATTTAAGTCAATTCTAAAATGTAAGGAAAACGGTTCAAACAAATTCATACTCGAATATGTTTCATCATCTTTCAGATTTGAAATTAAGAGTGCTTTTAACTAGTTGTGTTAATTTTTAATCATGCTTGAAATGGCCTTTGAATAGCTGCAAACAAACTGCAACTTGAGAGTGTATTATGTGAAAATCCAGAAATTAAAAACCAACCCCGACTGGGAATCGAACCCAGGTCTCCCACTTGCCGGGTGGGCGCCATAACCCCTAGACCACCGGGACCGGTAATTCAATGACTGGATGTAGTGCATTAAGATAGTATGTGGCGGTGGAACAACACTGCAACGCTATGGTTGCACTTGAGTTGACCAGCCACACATATATTTTTTAATGCGAAGCGTGACGTAAGCTTGATCGAGATATCTATATGGATATTTTTTTTTCAAGAAACACTCTTGTCGTTGTTGTTATGTGAAAATCCAGAAATTAAAAACCCGATTATCTCGATCAAGCTTACGTCACGCTTCGCATTAAAATAATATATGTGTGGCTGGTCAACTCAAGTGCAACCATAGCGTTGCAGTGTTGTTCCACCGCCACATACTATCTTAATGCACTACATCCAGTCATTGAATTACCGGTCCCGGTGGTCTAGGGGTTATGGCGCCCACCCGGCAAGTGGGAGACCTGGGTTCGATTCCCAGTCGGGGTTGGTTTTTAATTTCTGGATTTTCACATAACAACAACGACAAGAGTGTTTCTTGAAAAAAATATCCATATAGATATCTCGATCAAGCTTACGTCACGCTTCGCATTAAAAAATATATGTGTGGCTGGTCAACTCAAGTGCAACCATAGCGTTGCAGTGTTGTTCCACCGCCACATACTATCTTAATGCACTACATCCAGTCATTGAATTACCGGTCCCGGTGGTCTAGGGGTTATGGCGCCCACCCGGCAAGTGGGAGACCTGGGTTCGATTCCCAGTCGGGGTTGGTTTTTAATTTCTGGATTTTCACATAACAACAACGACAAGAGTGTTTCTTGAAAAAAATATCCATATTGAGAGTGTATTGTTGATAAAATAGTAATTGTAGTTTTTCACTTGTTTCATGTGGAAAATGGTATTATTATAACGATTTGAAGGCAAGCAGTACTTAATAAAGTTGGAGAATAAATAAAGGAGTAATGGTTGGAGTTGTAGGGTAATGTAAACGAGAAGAAAAGAATTAGATGAGAAACACGAGTTCTAGAACAACCCACACGAATCTGTGCAACTATATAGAACAACTTACAGGAAAGTCTACACCAACACACGAATCTGTGCAACTCTATAGAACAACTTACACGGAAGTCTACACCAGCCTACACCAACACAATTCAGGACACGAGCTATCCTGAAAACGTATAATCAGTGTGTTTTGAAAGTCAGGAGCGCGATTATCGCTGACCTCGTCCCATTTGACCCAGTGTGACCCCCTCGCGTGACAGTCGGGCGTATCCAGGCCAGGTCACGTGATACCTCCCCTATATTGGGGGGTTGATGAATGCGCATCAGCTGAGAATGTGTTCTAGGTTATGTTAACGTTCTCAAACGATTACCTGTGTCGTATCTTACGACAGGCAGAGCTAGCCTGGACCTATTCTTTATTCCGCCAAGGTAGACTGAGCTTATTCAAAGTATATTCTGTTGGAATTTGATGTGAAGTGTATCTGGCATTATATTTGAATGTAGCGATAGTTTGATTCTGTAATTTTACAATTTTATTTTGTTTGTTCTAATTCTGGGGTGCATGCATACACTGCTAACATTTAATTCTAATGTATTAGTAATCATAACCAACAAATTCTGATAAACTATATCTTCTACATAGATTTCTTCTGGGTCAAATGTTTTATTTCTTTGAATATTCAAGGTGGAATGGAATCAATAGGATGGAAGAGTTAGAGTTGTGAGACATGCATTTGGGTGTCCATCGCTTCACTATGCGTTGTGCTTAACGCCATTGTTCCAGACACACTCAAAGTGGCCGGTAAATAACTTTTAACACCTCAAATCGCCTCACGGTTTAAAGAAGGCGGTGATCTGAGCTATCTATGAGACAACTCATTCCAAGGCGGTGCATGGGCCACGAGCTTTGAGCGAACAATCAAGGCGGTGATCTGAGGAACGAGACAACAAGGCGGTGATCTAAGGTATGAGACCATGAGACAACCCATTACAAGGCGGTGAACCACGAGCTTTAAGCGAACAATCCAACTCGTTCTGAATTCAAAAGTATCGAATGTGTCTCTGCGAACAATGAGTCTCCTAGGCAGTGAGATGGGTCACCGCGCCTAACAAGGGAACCAATCTCCGCGACCCCTGAGTGTTGCCAACAAGATACATCCCAGCAGGCCACACGGGTCAACACTACACAACACTCGTCGCAATCTCGCAAGACAACGGATAACACTTTGCGAGGAGAGAGGTAGCAAAGTCCAGATCAAGATAGACACAACCGTCTGATTACTCCCTGACAATAATACATAAACACATTATGCTGACATGATATGATACCCTTGATTTTTATGTGTCAGCGGGTACATCAAGGTCCAACTCGCCATTCAACACTCTTCACATGCCATTCTTCTCAGCTAACACGTACATTACAATACAATACAATACAATACAATAGCGCAGAAACCTTCAACATCAGCCTACGCACTGCTACGCCGAATCTATCCCACCACATATATAGTATTGATTATGTACTTTGTTTAACTATTTTAATGTTTTTAAATTGTTTGACTTAATTTTAAAACGATTTATAGAACAGTGTGTACATATATAAAATTTAAAAAAATGTTAATATATTTACGTTGTCGGCTACAGAAAAATGATTAAGAGAAAACTGGCTAAAGGTGTTCTTTATCTATCATCTTTGGTTTTTTGAGAGTTGGCCTACAACAAAACATTTCTATTATGTATGAACGGTACAATCGTGTTGTATGTATTTTTTTTCTCCAGTTGGCACACTAAAAGCATTTACACATAAATCTGGCCGTTGAGATTTTTTAACTTATTAAACACCCATGCAATAGGGCAATCAATCTACGTAGAGAATGCGCTAATATCACGTATAGCCATCATTGCCGCAGAAAGAGGATAACATCAAAATACCGTAACAATAACAGCTTTGCTATTAATGCTGGTCACTCGCGGGAAATCATGGCGACAGTGGCGCGGCGGTGGTGTGGAGTGATACTAGTTTTGACACTAGCGATTAGACCGCAAAGACTGTGTGACGAATGCCACACACCCCAAATCTTAACTGTTTTTTTATCACTTTTTCATTACGAACAGTAAATTAATAGTAAGTGATAAAACATAGTTAAATCACATACAATCGCACTTTAAGTTAAATTTGAAGAAATTTATAAAATAACTACAAAATGCTTCAAACTTTGGCACAAATAGCGCGCGCTTCGCAATTACTCCGCTAGGAGTAAATCCAGTAGACCTTGCCTCCATATCTGCGCCGTTTATCATTTAACAATAAAACAACAATGCACAGTTAAACTCCTTCTCATAATACTTTCTATTCTTGCCACCAGAATGCATCTAGTAGAGTAGTCATGTACTAAACAAAACACGGCCACTCGGCTAAATGTTTTGTTTGAGTTTATTATCTGTGGTTTGCGTTGATTACGATTCTAAAATTATTCATGTGGCCGTGGGTTTTTGCAGACAAACAATGAATTATGTTCACACAATCAAAGAAAGAGTTGCGTAGCAACAGATTGTTTGCCTGCATGTGATGTCACTGCACCAACAATCGTAACTGTGGTTTGAGTGTTTAGAGGGTCGTGTTTCAGCAACACGTCTGCGCTAAGCTACTGCGACATTCCACCGTCCGTAAGATCTATGTGTGTTGGCGTAGACCGCAGAGCCGACATGTTACTAATAACGAGGATCCATCAGACTCTGTTCAACTCCAAGTGGCCGTGTCTAAGTTCTCACCGCGACGCATCGTTGGCCATCCAACAAGCCGTGGTCTTCACACATTTATTGACGTGCGATTTGTTACCGCTTTTGTCCCCGTAGTGACGTCATTCCAAAGAAGTTGTCTACACACAAACATTTGAGATGACACTTTCAAGAGATAGGGTTGCTTAGCTGTTACCATACTCTGCGCCATTTTTGGTCCAACAATTCAAATATCCAACAACTGAAAGCTAACGTCTCCTGTTCATTTTGTCACCATCAGAATGCATCTATCCATTGGAATGTAACTAACCGAAGAGATAGCGCTGCTAAGAATACTCCTTATTTAGCGAAGAATTTTTAACAAATTCACGAAGTTCTTATTTTGGCGAGTTTTCACATTGAATATTCCAGTAAACCGAGTGTCTAAAGTTAGAAATTCTTTTATTACGGGATTTACTATAAGCTCACTTAATGCCAGGAGACTAATTGAATAGACGAAATACAAAGATCAATATGTCTGTGATACTATTGTGCTTCAGTTTTATTACCGAGTAGGACATGGCTAATCTTTTGTCCAGCACGGTTGCCTGTCAGAATGTCCTACCACTGACAGGTTTCCTAGACTCGCGTGCTGGTCTCAATCCAAGTCGCTAACAGGCGTATAATTAATAACACGAAAAGAAATTCGTTATAAAGAATAAAAGGAAAGTAAATTAAGTGACAGGAACGAACTAAGACGGTTGGATCGTTATATACAACCGCAACAAAGTCTGTCTTCCTGTAGGCCGTGGTTTTATAGCAGGGTAGTTTAGATGCAATCGGACCGTGACTCCATTCACCCCTCCGCTTGAGCATAAAGGATGGGGCAACATGGTCGTCGATCTGCATGATTCGTGGACGGTCGTTTCCTTAAGTTTGGCAACATCGCGGGAGAGTTTTATCATGGCCGAGATATGGGGTGGTAAGTTATAGACTACGTTCATCACCCCGTATAGAATAGGCTACTTGACCGTACTATACTTTGTGAAATACGAGTTCTGATGGATGAGATCACGAATCGATGGTTTAAAATCGTTGCTAGAAAGAAAAAGAGCTGAAAGTCAACCTTTATTCTTGGCCTGGGGTAGAACTTTGACTAAGTTCACTCTGCCGATTGTAAGAGGCGAGAAAATGAGGGTCACCCTTTCCCTATTCTCTCTTTAACCCTTTCAAAATATTAATAGTTCTAGTTCTACTCGTCCTCCTACCCCTGTCTTCCAATCAACCCCCAAAGTCATATGACCGCTTGTCGAGTACATCGTTCAACACCAAATAATCAAATCAATTCGAAAGTCAAAAGTGCTCAATCTTAAGAATCAAAATTAAAATGTAGTATTTTTGTTTTTACTTCGTTCTCATCTTGAAAGATGAAGAATACGAACGAGTTTAAGTGAAGGGAAAGTGAAAAGAAAAATTAAAAGTGGACTAAGATTGGTGTACATGCAACATATAACCCGAAAGCATCGTTTATAGACATGTCGAAATTAAAAGTCTGGCTGAAAAGAGGAAATAATTGAGAGAGCTGTTTCAAAACAATTCAAGTATTGAAAACATGAAAACAATTTTACTCACTCCCCAAACCGTTTTCCCGGAGATGTAAATCGATTTCAACGCTTTAACTAGACTAACCCACGGAGTGTCATAATACAGTCCACCCTCAACCCTTTCATGATAAACGCAACGTTCACCCGAGTTCTGCGAAAAAAACTGGTCGACAAAAGACTCCCCATCAACGGGGGTGTTCATTTCACTCATATCTCTTGTTCATTTCACGTATATCTCTTGTTCATTTCACGTATATCTCTTGTTCATTTCACGCATATCTCTTGTTCATTCCACGCATATCTCTTGTTCATTTCACGCGTATCTCTTGTTCATTCCACGCATATCTCTTGTTCATTTCACGCGTATCTCTTGTTCATTCCACGCATATCTCTTGTTCATTTCACGCGTATCTCTTGTTCATTCCACGCATATCTCTTGTTCATTTCACGCGTATCTCTTGTTCATTCCACGCATATCTCTTGTTCATTTCACGCATATCTCTTGTTCATTCCACGCGTGCTATGTCTAGCATGCGGTGAGAATTACCGCTAATGCACACAGGGAATAACGGAACGTGGTTCGACATGGTTGAGCGTTTTACCCGGCTCTATTGTACTCCGGGGATAAAGTATGCGGAGGGCTTTCTTACAAAGTATCGATTTGTAAGAGAATCTGAGTATATTCACGTAACTTGATTCCTTCTAATTAATCTCAATTACATCTACTTGTAGCGTATGTAAACATACCTGCGTGACATACCACAGATTTTGAGATAATAACGTAAGTTTCAGGGGCTGTCTGGCATTAAAAAAATTACGTAATGTCACACAAAGTATCAACTTGGAAGAGAACCTGAGTATATTCACTTTACTTGATTCCTTTTAACTAATCTTAATTTTATCTACCATTAGCGTATAAACATACCTTGTGACATACCACAGATTTTGAGATAATTACGTAAGTTTCAAGGGTTGTCTGTCTGTCATTCGAAAATTACGTAATGTCACACAGTATCGATTTGGAAGAGAACCTGAGTATATTTATTTAAGTTGATACTCTTTAATTAATTTCAACCACATGTACTCTAAGTAAATGTAAACAAACCTGCGTGACATACCACAGATTTGGAGATAATAAAAAAAAAAAAAAAAAAGTATTGATTTGTAAGAGAACCTGAGTATATTCACTCAACTTGATCCCTTCTTATTAATCTCAATTACATCTACCTTCAGGGTATATAAACATATCTGCGTGACATACCACAAATTTTGAGAAAATTGCGTAAGTTTCAGGGGCGGTCTGTCTGTCACTCAAAAATTACATAATGTCACACATAGTATCGATTTGTAAGAGAACCTGAGTATATTCACTTAACTTGATTCCTTCTTATTAATCTCAATTACATCTACCTTCAGGGTATATAAACATACCTGCGTGACATACCACAAATTTTGAGAAAATTGCGTAAGTTTCAGGGGCTGTCTGTCATTCGAAAATTACGTAACGTCACACATAGTATCGATTTGGAAGAAAACCTGAGTGTATTCTTTAGAGAGGATACTCTCTAATTAATCTCAACTAAATGTTTTGTAAACACATGTAAACAAACCTGCGTGACATACCACGGATTTTGAGATAATTACGTAAGTTTCAGGGGCTGTCTGTCATTAAAAACATTACTTAAGAGATTTCATAATATAAACTGTGTATGTTTCTTTTTCTAAAAACACCATCGCTTTCTGTGGTGTGCTCTCATATCATTGGTTCCGTCAACACAGATTTAGTCTGTTACTCTGTAACCTCCAACTACAACAAGTCAAATAAAATCTGTCAAAACATACAGATTTATTATTAAAAAATAGACCGCACAATGTGAGGTTGGGAACGCACAAAAATTGCAAGTTGGACATTGTGGATCTTAGAGCTAACGTCAAGAGCAATACGACGTAAGAACCACTTAGCAAACACGAATATGCTTATCCGTGTTCAATTGTTCGATCGTTTGTCTTGCACTTTCTGCACTTTCTGCACTTCCACACCATCTAACTACGTCATCTGTTTGTATATATCGTTGATAAATCTTCCTTGTTTGTTTGTAATGCAAAGTACTTGAATACACTAATTAAGTTTTGGTATGAAGTTGGTTTACATGTCCTTCTGTTCTGTTAGAGATAGTGCAAGAATTAGATGCACTAGTTTTGAATTATAGATTGGCGAAACCGCTCTTGTAGAGAAATATCAACTTATTTTTAAATATTTGAAACTCAACATACACTCTTGCTGTCTTTTCTCCTTACTTTTAAGACTTTCTTCCAATTTTTTATGAGTCGTAAGATGTAAATTGCGATTGTGTTCTAGTTAAAGCTCTCAGTCATTCCTTCCGAATTATCCTAATACTCGGTGTTATGACTCCCAACTTAATATTTAAGTCTCTGCGCTATCTTGTTTTCACCAGGGCAACCACCAATCATAAGCTTTGAAATTAAGTCAGCTGACACCCAAAATATTTAGTTGGAAATCATAGCACCGGGCATAACATACATATAATTAATAATTATTCATGTATAATTACATATAATTAAGATTAGCACATCAGGTAAACATGATTTTCACCCTACAGCAGGGTTTTCTACTAAAAACTATATTATTATTACCCAGAGGGGTTGACCCAAAGGAAAACTTCCCTAAACATGATTTTCACCCTACAGCAGGGTTTCCTACTAAAAACTTTATTATTATTAACCGGGTGGGTTGACCAAAAGGAAGACTTCCCTATAGATGTTGTTGTACCCTTGTATGATAAACTATGTAGCCTAGACTAGAAGAGTAATACAAAGTATGCGTGAATATTGACGCTGCGGCTGCATACATACGACCCATCAACCACAACTCTGACGTTATTTGAAAACCATTACATTCCCCCACGTCCCCGCCACATATTTGCATGTTATGTTGGTAGACGTGGAACTATGATGATGAAGCGAACGAAGCGCCGTCAAATCGCGCGATGGTTGGTAAACTTTGTGGAATGGGACGACCTCCCTAGATCCCATAGCCTGGACTTTGGGTGACCTCATCGATGGTCAGTTGTTTATCACTTTCCTAATTTATACTGAGATTCTATGTCATACATAAAACATGGTTATAAATGATATTTCAAAAACGTGTTTCACAAATCTCTCTCTACTGATAATCCGCTTGAATAAATGGAATGCAAATAAAGTGGTACATGCATTTCGATTTAAAACACGCTCTATACGGTAAACACTGAAACGTGTTGCCAATAAATTAAAACATAAAATCAGATGTGAGTGTGATGTGTATATACAATGCATTTATAGTAACTAATAATTTAGTTGCAAAGAAACTTCATTTTATACTTCAGTCGGTCGAGGAGGGTTCCTCCTCGTGGTGACCGGAGCCTTCAAAGAGGGTTCTAAAGCATAGTTTTTGTAATTTATTTTTTAAATTATCTTTCCTGTTTCAACTTTCATATTCTTCTTCTACATTTGCCGGCCCTCTTTGCATCCAGAACCCCCCCCCCCAACTGGATGCCCCTTTATGACGACGACCCTGGCGATGTGTGACGGATCTTATTCATCCAACGCAATATGACATAGTTGAAGTACGTCGTTAAACAAAGAAATACTCACATTATTCTTTAGATTACGTTAATGCATGCACAATGTCGGTTAGTGTCCATGCTGTAACATGTATTTGTTAAATATCAAGAAAACATTCAATTCAATTCAATATAATTCAATTCAATTCAATTCAATTCAATTCAATTCAATTCAATTCAATTCAATTCAATTCAATTCAATTCAATTCAATTCAATTCAATTCAATTCAATTCAATGCAATTCAATTCAATTCAATTCAATATGTTGAGCGCGAATGCAGCTCACTTAGAAACCGTACTACTCGGTAAAGAACAGGAAAAGTTAAACCAGTGATGAAGGCCACGAAAATGAAGTAAACCAATTGTAATTACTTAAAGAAACTAATTAGCTGGTCTGCCGTTGCTTTATCTGTACAAAACGAATGGCGTAAATGACAAACGGGTTCTGGAAATAATGCCAAGAGTCCAGGAACATCTCGCGTGAATGACGTCATGAGCCCGTGGTAGACGACGTCATAAATGACGTCACAACAGATCCCTGGCGGATGACGTCGATGTTGAAACTCACCGTCATCGTTTCATATGAAAATTGTCGAGTAAAACGCGCGAAAAAAACCTCGCCCATTCGGAAACGGAATTTCATTTAAGGCGAGCCCCAAAGGAGAAACTTCCTGCTAAACGCTCGGCGCGCTACGCGTTGTCGCACGCGCGTATTTTATGACCCCTACCTCGCCGAGTGCGACTATAAATAAAATACCGCAAAAACCCGTTTTGAACATTTTTATTATGTATTTTAATTCACCGTTGTGACATTCTAGTGATTGGATTTCTGTGCGACAGTCAAATCAAACACACGAGGTGAGCTCCGCTTTCAAAGTGGTTTTGAAAATGTTTTAATCAAAATTTTGTAGGGTTCAAAACTTTAACGATAAGAAGTTGTATATTTGTACGAAAATTAAAAAACTGCCATGACAGATATATTTCAAGTCTGGTGTACAAAAAATTAAACAAAATCTTTGTCTGTTTTTTTATACTGTAGCAATATACATTGCTTTACTTGGCTACCGGCATCTGTTCTCATATCAAGATAATTTAAAGTGAGCTCGTGTGTAACTGGGTTAAAAATGAGGTTAAGCATTTCATGTCATGTAACTTCACTTCCAATTACCCTGCTTAGTAATAATATGGTTAAAGTTGCACGTGAGTTCCATTGAGAAATTTAATGTAAGCTTGTATATGCATAAGTTGTACTTAAAATAGCGCTGAATAAAAAATAATAGAATATTAATTTATGTTCATTAACGTTTATTAAAGTCGATCGTTAATAATAACATATTTTATATTTGCGAAGCTAATCGAAACGGTGAATCATGTAAATGGTGATTACAAAGAAGATACAGAAGTGTGTAAACACAAAATTGGCATGGAGCCTACTCCCTTCGAGAAGTTCAACGGAACCAACTGTGTGTAACGACATTCTTAAATTGGAATCTTAAAAGCTTTTCTACTAGAATTACTACCTGGCATTAGACAAACAGAAAGAAGCTGTTAACACTAGTTTTGTAAGGTTGCCAATTTTGAAGAGTAGAAATTCAGATCAAGGATGTGTTTTTTTTAAACATTACAACTAAATCCCTTCGATTAGCTTTTAACTCTAGCAAGCGGTGACTTCTGGTTTCTTACTTCTTGATGAAGAGACACTCGGAAAGAGTGAATAGAGAGTATTACATTGGCAAGTATTGAAACCGAACGGAAAGTAATAAAAAATAAAAAAGATTTATAGTTTGCGATTGGAATTTTCACCAATTTCGTGCGATATGCTCTTCGGGACGAGAAAATTCCTCTATCGATACAGATATGTCAAAGTTATGACTGTCCAGAGAAATCGGCGACGGTCGGCGAATCTAGCGAACCATAAAGATACTATACTATACAAAGCATGAGTCAACTGCTTTTATATAAAATACTCGTTTCATCATTGATTGTAATCTATATGGAGTTTTACTTTGCTATTGTTAATCGGAACGACGATTAGTTAAAACAGGAACGTATGGGCTACCGTAAGACAGCACCACTGTGAGCGTTCCTACCCAAACAATGTCAGTATGCCCTTTACTTGACGTATGCAATTATGATGTGCAACTTCAAAGAACAATGAGACGGTTTAAATTACGTACAAAGCATGATGACTGATAATTCTATCAACCATGGAACAAGGGTTCACTTGTTATTTATTCTTCGGCTGATTGTTAATTTCAAGTATACAGCACTTATTAATATTATGTTTAAGTTATGATCAATATTAATTATTATTATTGTTGTTATGTTTAATATTAAGTTCTAAGTTATATCTTTAATAGCAATTAATACAGAATTTATTCGTGAAATAAGATTTGGAGCACTAAACTGAAGTTGAGCTAGCTAAAACTGTCATGATAATATGTAAATTGAACTAAATTACTCTAAACGCACTTTTCTTTGTACATTCTCTTCTATAAAAAGAATATTTGAGAGAACGAAACCGTGTTAGCCCCGTTTACATACAATGGATCAAGTAGGTACGGAAGTTGCGTGAAGAGGAAGAAGTTGATGGTAACATGAATGGGGGTCATAACAGGAGGTTATGTGCCTTAAATCTCAGAGAGAGAGTAAATAAGGTTCATATTTATGGACAATATAAAATGACTCTTGCATGTAGAAACCATCCAGCTTCGCTTTGTACAAAAAAACTTCTGGTTTACAATCCATAAAGTTTGAAAATCTCTTTTTGCTTCTAATTTTAATGCATATATCGTGTATTGTGATTCTCCGCGGTAGATATAGAGTTTGACATGGAGGTCGCCGAGAGAATAGGGTACCCCCCCTCATTCTCTGCACTAAAATTAGAGTTGCAAACATCGATTTTACGTCGGCCCTCGTTAATTTTCATACTCTCTTGACAGTTGAAGCCCACAGGACTTTCAACCTGGGAGTGACGTGACGTTAGCCAATGGGAGCCCTCCTTCCTTCCTTACAGCCAGAACTGGAGACGCCGTTGTGAGCAAAGAACAGAGACCATGTCGCCAACCTAACAGTGTGTCTAGGCCAAAGATTTTGGAATAGGCATTGACGCTGTTGTGATTGCAAATTGAAGACCTCAAGTGTACAATTTAGTGTGAGTGAGATCGCGACTGCACGCAAAGCATTTAGCATAATTACGATCGTACGATTCTAAACAATTCAAACTGGACTATTATTACTGTAATTTCATTAAATAAACATCAACACCAATGCGCATTTCTAATGCGGTGTAATTTCAAGATTAAACCATGTGATTAAGGACTGGACTGTATCAAAACTGTCACCTTTGCCGACGTAATGGTGGCATATAACTTGAGTGGACGTAAACGCATGGTAGGACCTTGTTCTGCACACTTCTCTACACCAATCAAGTGGTGGTCATTTCACTATCACCAACCTAACATCGTTACGCTCACAAGTATTTATGACACTTCCAACCCCTTAACAACAATTACTTCACTGCAGTCAACCGAACCACCCACACACATAAATTTCATCGACATAAACCATCCCCCAATGCCAACCTAAACAACTTCCACCCTACACTAACGTAACCCGCTCCTCATGTACACCAACATCACAAATGCATCACACGAACCTAATGTCCATCCATTATCAGCATCCTTGTATACTACTTTACTTTCCCTCCCTCGCCTTCAATTTGTGCGCCCACGTACAAACGAGACTCTAAGCCCAGAATCAATCAACCAATTTAACCGCCCGTCTTTTGCATCAAAGTCTGATATCTCAGCCGTCACCTTAAGAACACCTATCGGTTATCTCATTAGGAGATAACCAGGCAGAGATATATCAATGGCGAACAACCTTTAGCACGCAATTTTATACTTAACTGGCGTTCGAGAGATTAAAGTAATTAAATAACAGGATCGGTAATTAGGGGGTGATTATGGTCGGGACACTCTTTGTAGGGGGGAGAGGGGAGGGGGGTGATTAGAGGGGGGGAAGGTTAGGGGTTAAACATGGCAACGCTGGGTTGATATAATAATACACACGCCTCCGAGGTGTTGAGTCAGGGGGTTGACTCCAGGCGTCGTGTTGCTCTGATTAAACACTTATTCACTAGTTGTTTTGTATATTGTATAGAGGCTTGTTATAATCATGCAATTCACGCCCCGTTTTGGATCAGTGTGCTCAAATTTTGACCTGTTTGCCTCTAGGCTTCCTTCATTCACAGTTGAATGTCTTTTCTACGGCAATCATTCAGTTAATCAACTAAAGTACTTTGTACTCAAAAGCGGTTCTCAACCGGTGGGTAGCGACCTATGGGTAGAATTGGATCCCGTCTACGTAACGATTTTCGAAAATTTCGATTAGAATATGAAAACTTGTCTATACTTATCTAGAAAGATTCACTACCAATGCAATTATTACAGCTTAAGACGTGACATAATAATGTTTTATTATTTTATTTTCTAGTGATTGAATGCACGTATAAAAATATATTTAATCTGAAGATTAAATTCATTTTTCTGGGAATGTAGACAGAAAAATCAACAAAATATCTTCGCCTCCAGCGGCTGGGACATTGCCCTAGACCCCATTAACATTACGATCTAGAGACTTTTCGTAGCCCGTCCCACACCCCCCTCTTCAACCTCACCTGGAAAACATACTTCCAACGAGCCAGATCGCTTCTTTAATGCTCCACGTGATGGGCATTTAAATTCAAATTATTTTATGTAGTAGGGTCGCCAAATTGTTTCACTTCACTAAGTGGGTCCAAAAAAAGGTTGAGACCCAGTGGTGTATTGTGGAACCATCTATTAGTGTAGAGCTACTGTGCACCGTATTCCGAGTCACCATATCTTTATCGATTGCAAAGAATCATAAAAATTAATTTATTCTCTGAGCATTCAACTCGTTAAAATACCATTAAAAGTGCAGCAGCGACGAATAAATTAACCAAACTAGAAATTAAATCGGAAATGCGGTTCGAGTTATAACGAAACCGATCCAACAGACGCCAAGAAAGTAATAAAATGTTGAAACTTATGTAGCAAAACTATATTTATATCGGATACGCTACCGAGACGCTTGACGTCATAACATTTTTAACGCCATCTTGTTTCATCCTTAAAACCACCATATTGTTATTATTTCAGAAGCATTTGAGCTGTTTCCGGATTATATACAAAACCATTTACCGATACTCGTGTTTTCACACACACACATTTACATACATGCGTGTAACACATGGAAACACGCACTTGATATAGACAAACATGCAAGCCATTAATTTAGCAACATATTTATAGAGTAATATGCGATAAAACATAATGGCCCCCAATATGGACACCACAACGAACAAGCGTCATATCGTTCAACTCTATCCTCGCGACTCTGTTTAGCATATGTAACTGTGTGGTACTACACAGAGCTATCAGCCACGGCACAATTGCTTGCTATTAATTACTACGGGACCAACCACCCCCTCCCTCCCCCCACCCCTAATGTGGATCCCCTTTCGCTCAAACAGTGCGGACGATATTTAGGTTACAGAAAACAGACCATCTAACTTTTTAATTTGTTGTTTAACATGCACATTAATTGTAATTAGACATTTACCCAGAGTATTTGCAATGGTAATAACTGTTAATTTAATAGGGGATGGTATTATCAATATAAATTATATAAAACGAAAATACTCCAGCCAATATTTTGTCATGACAAATTAAACGTTCAATTGAACTGTAAATATATCCGAAACTATTGATTTTATTCATTACACATGTAGGTTTTCGCAGTAAGCCACGGTGTGTATTTAACAGAAATACGGTTGCCAAAGAGCAGAAGATACTTTTAGCATCGGTTTTTAACGATCCTCTTTCTGTGGAGGCCATACAAGCCCCCCTCCCCTTTCCCACCCTCACCCCCACTAGACAGTAAGGTTACAAAAACCATATTTCACATAACCTTTTAATATGTGTGGTGGTATTTCGACGCATCGACATTTTCTATTCGATCAATAAATGGGTGAGAAACTAGCAACAGGACAAACAGTTGCCACTGTTGCCAAGATAGACCGCCTGATAGGGGGCGCTAGTGTCGCACTGATAACGTGAGATACAACACACTGCCTTCTAGATCTTACTGACATTGAACCAAGGTCTACTGGATTTACTCCTAGCGGAAAGCGCGCGCTACAAGCGATCTAGTGGACCTTGACATTGAACCAACGCATCACGAGGTCGATCCTTCGAGTAGATATTACTACCCGGTCAGCAAGTAGGGTAAACCTTCACGTAAAAAATATATTCCTCTACAAATAAATGAAGGTAATCCCCAAATTTGTGTGTATCTGTATTTAATATACATGCCTATGTAAGAATAAACAATTAAGCCATGATCAATTTTTTACGTTGCCTTGTACGATTAGTATTTTATAATATAAATTTTGATTTACGAAAACTAATTTGTTTCAATATTTTCCAGTTGTAATGAAATAACTTTATTGTTACATACTTTTTGAGGTGTTATAGATCCCACCTTTGTTAAAACGTCCCATTTGCTAATTCTAAAAATACGTTTATTTAATCCCTTGAGGTGTGATGGGGGGGGGAGTAGAGGGGGTGCTAAATATTGGAAGGGTAGAGACGTGAGATGATGTCTCACCACACTGATGGACCGAGAGGTTGTGACGTAGGGAGGGGAAGGGGGGAGACAAGGTTCACCCCCCCCCATCCCCCTCCAAGCCAGACCACGGCTCTGTGGGTCTTCACTACTGTGGATTAGCGTGCTTGTAATAATCCATCAGTATAGCAGGATAGAGCGCCTTCATCCCTACAGGTCTGGCTAGTAACACGACCCTTGCTCATCACGTTATGTGTTAGTCTGTTATGTAGCCATGTCTGTTATGTAGACATCTTAGGCGGGGCCATTAGGACTAGTTTCTATTTTACACCACACTCTTAACATCATACGTTTGATATCTCAGGGGGAACGGTGAGTCTCAATTATTAAAACTGTAAAATCAACGGGTTTCAATAAGATCTTAAGAGTGCTAAATAATGTTTAAATAAGTAGTTAAGTTACTAAACAACGTTTAGTTTTACAAAAGCTAAAGATTGAAGTAACAAACTTTCAAGTATTGCAATAATGATGGTTGCTATTTTGAAAACCAATCAATTATATTACTTTAATTTCCTTCCAAATTAACAAATGTAAGGATTAAAATATTTGAATTGCTTTCAAGCCAATGTTTAATTCTTACGAAAGTTAGTAACCACTAATTTAGTACTGTGCACGTAGCGTAGTGTTAATTAACACACGTTAATTTTGCGCGGTTTTACTAGTGATAATACTATTGCCCGTTAATGCCTGAGAAATATTCTAGTAAGGTTCAATAGGTATCTTCTCAATAGATATCTGCTCAATAAGTATCTGCGGACCCGACCGTGCGTGGACAGCGATCGATGCAATCAAACAACTCATAGGACATCATGTGAGCGACACACGAAGTTTTACCCCATGGTCAGGCGACCCACGCACAAAAAACATTAAAACTAGACAGTGTAAAGCGGGTATTGAACTTTGATGCACTTTAGAGCAACATGTTTTAAGCTACACTCAAAATGTAACGTTCGTTTTTTTTTTTTGAGCGTGTTTTTGTAGAATGTGATCGACATTTCATGAAGGTTTTTATTATGTCTACTTCATTAGAACATTGAATGAGTAGTGAATTCTTTTGCTTAAGGATTCCGTACTATTTCGGTAATCGAATATAAGTTGGAACTGTGAAAGTTATCAACTTTCTGTCTTAGGGTACAAACATTGTTAACACTTGAACTGATTTCTTTTAGATTACCTTAACTATTTAAGTTGAAGTTATCGACAATATGAATTGCAAATCAAGTTTCAATGTTTTTTCGGAGTGTTCTAGAAAGTTGTAATCAAATTCCCGGTCTGGCGTTTTCTGTTTGGATTACTTTATCCTCGGGTAGTCTATTTAAGAGATCACTTTTTTACCGTAGGGGGAAATAAATTTATGACCAGATAAAGAATTTAAAATATGTAAAACTTTACATAGTAACGATTGAAATATGAACAAATGCTGCAGAGCTTGCACACTAAAATTTACTAAAAAATGTTGAAAGTGCCTTTTTGGAAAAAAAAAAAAAAAATGCCCAACGTGGTCATATATTTTTTAAATGAGTCACACGTGCAATATTAATTAATATATTTATCATTTTAAGTTTATAATCACTTTTGTGACATGTGCTACGTAAATATAAAAGTACAAGAAGAAATATTAGATTATTTCCATGAAATGGTGGAGGCGCCGGGTCAAGATTAGAATATTATTATAACGTGAGTTGGTCATGTATGTTGCCCATTAGCAACGGTTCATGTTAACGGTAAAAAATAAATATAAATGTTTAACATGAGAAACAAACTTTATTTCAAAGAGAGCTTTATATGAGTGAATGAATACAAACGACAAATATTTGATTAGTCAATTTTTGAGGTTTGGTGATTTGAATGCTTGCCTCCATGTATTGTTTTCTGACAATAACGATTGCATCAAAAATTGACAATTAACTTCACAACTGTCAATATGTTTCGCAGTATCGTATTAAATTATTTTTGTATTCAGAAACCAGACTCTAATAATGTATAAAACGAACAAAACAAGTCATCACGTGACTTCTTGTTGTCAGAAACGACGAAGGTAACTCAATATGCGTTCTATAGACTAACAATACCTCTAGGCTACGTCATACGCTGAGCTGCATTACAAAGATACTCCGGTCTTTGTCCTCGGCCTGTGCGCCCACATGGTTAATTTAACAAGTTTATGCACCGCTTAATGTTAGCGACACTGTTTGCAGTAATTATGAAAAATAAATTCAGACTCGGTAAAAACCTCGACTTCAGAAAGAATGTCCTCTCAAACATACCATCGTGTATCGTAACTTCCTACACATTTCCCGTGTGTAATGGAAAATTAATATGCTCGTATGAATAACCCGTGGTTAATGAGATTTTTAACGTCAGCGTTCTAAAAACGTTTGTGCTAGAAAATGTGGGTCACCATGAGAAGAGGGTGGGTAGCTACACTGTTTTTTTTACCGTTGAAATCAAAGATTAGTTACAGTTTCGCTTGGATGAGCGGGAAAGAAGAAAACGAACACCACATCGTAATGGCGGTGCATTAATCGGTTGTCAAGTATGAGATCCAAGGGGCGGTGGATTACTTTTCAAAGGCGGTGGAATCAATCCAAACAATGAGAGAGATTTTATTCACAATGTACCAGGAATTATTGCATTGTTAACTGCTTTGTAATACTGAATATATTAGCCGTGATGTCGCCATTTCGCTTGACCTCAATTCTAAACTACCGTGATTGCAATGCCGACTTAGCCTAGCTTTCGCACGGAATACATTGGGTGTAATATACAGCTAGGTCGCGTTGTGGCACGTGCGCAGATACATTTTGCGCATCTGGACCGGTCCATTAGAAATGAAGGGATAATGCACAAAAAGAGGGGCTACACCAAATACCTTAATAGTGACGTAGTAGTTGTGATCAAACTGGGTTAATGTAGCATTTTAAGGGTGGCGACATAAAAACAGCGCTGCCACGCGTAGAGGCTCTAGTTAGTTTGAGTCGATGAAGAAGTTTCGCCTTCCGAGAACTTCTAGCACCGACCGATTCAGATTAGAGCCTCGCCGCTAGGATCGCCACCAACTATGTGTCGCCTTTAAGAACGGAGTTCCCTATCTTCCTTACTGGCCCAGAGAAGAGAGAAAACTTCCATGTGCTCTCTAGCTCTTTGTAGAGACTGTACGCCAAAGAGCTTACAAGGAGAGAAGGATACCACACTAACTGATCCCATGTCCAATGTCAAGACTGACTCAAGCGATACACTGGGGGGCAACGATAGGGCACATCATAAATTGTATTGTAGAATGTCCCCCACTAAAAATCAATTCTTTTAACCAATGGGTTGATGTGTACTAATATACTGCTATTAAAAGTACAAGTACACAATAGATTATCTGTAAAACCACAGGACCGATTTTGACAGAACTTTCACGGCTAGTTCTCTTATAATCTCTGGAGTGTCATAGACTATGCATCGTCTCACCTGTGATCTGAACAGTTAAAAAGGTGTCAAGTACACATCAATGAATATAATTTAAATCTAACGATTAATTTCATGGTAAATACGACAGTAATACTTTGATAAGAATCATTGTAGTTACCAGTAGAAAACGTAATATATAGTAAAAGACACCAATTTAAAATCACTCTTCTAACCTATGAATGAACAATAAATAAACATTTATCTCATTCATTAACAATGTGTAATGAAGTGTGTACTTGCAAAATGTTCCCCAGACGAGTCTACAGATAACATCGTGCAGAATGCATCGCTCACATACCACGGCCATCAACATGCGTAGACTCCAGCACACTTAGACACGCACGACGTAGAACCGTTAGTACGCACGCTCCATTACTTATCGAGATTTAATTAACCTAACACGCCCGACCTCGGGATTGTTGTGAATGAAAGTGAATCATGAATGAATCCGTATTCATTACGCATAGACACTTCCTTAAAGACTTCATATACCATTTTCAAAATTGATCTAGGATCCTTAGATATAGTTTATCACGGTCCTTTAAATCTTCAATGACAACAGTGCACAACAATGAAATATAAACCTTGACATAACATTTGAAAATTAGTTTTTAAAAGACGGTGATTAAGGTTGGAATTCATAGTCGGCCCCTACACCTAGGGGCGCCCATTGTTACCAAGGTTACAATTTTTTGCATGTTATTTCCCATAAACAAAACAAATCCATAGCAACAATGGGTGCCCCTAGGTGTAGGGGCCGACTATGAATTCCAACCTAAGTCTACCTAATTAAGAGTCCTAGATCATTATTTTGAAAACGGTTTATCATAATATCATGATTAATATGAAGTGTGAAGCAACAAAGATGAGGTGGTACATTTAACAATCGTGTAATCTTGTAAAAAACAAGTCTGTGGCGGGAGTTATTTTGGTAAAGTTTCTTGATTTAAAATCTAGTGGTCTTCGTCAACGAAGGAATCAAAAAACTCCACGTGAAAAATGTCCCTGAAATAAAAACCACCCCAAAGTAAATGTCCAGTTTTTATTCCAAGTTTTTCCCGACTCGACCACACGCAACGATTCATCGATATTAGTCACACTTTTTGCCGTTGAGATAATCGAGACGAAGAAGTCGACGCAGTAAAGCCAATAGCTGGGCAACTCTTTGTTAACTGTGATAAGAAGGTGGGGTTGAGATTGATTCTCGCGTAACGAAAGTCAAAGGTCACCGGGTTAGATTCTTGCCGGTCTAACCTTCTTTTAAATGAAATTTATGTTGATTACTAAAACGACTTAGCACGCGAAAGTAGGATGTTCCGTGCTGTTTATAATCACTAGCTAGAAGCTAAGAAATTAGGCGGTCCAACCCCCCCCCCCCCCGTACCCATCTGGTTTACTAAAATAAAACTTTGCCATGGAAAACATCCCCCACTAAGAAGGCCATCCCATTATTTAAACTATCTTTATATTATACCACAAAACTCTAAGAAATTAGTCCCCCACCCCTTCTTCCTCTCACCCCCTCTTCTTGATCTTAACTAACACTTTCTTAAAGATATTCAAAGTATAACGAACCGCATTATTATGGTAGAGTTTCTTCTTAAAGAACAAAGAAGAAGAAGAAGAAGAGGTTTCGTAATTAATTCTTAAATTAAAGTTGACTAAGTGGGTAGTGTAAATGTTTGTTAATTACAAGAAGAACGAAAAAAAAAATGTTTTCGCCCTGTTCTTTCGCGTTGGTTCTAAAGTCAATTATGCCTCGCGAACACTTGTCTGAGACACTGCTTGGGTGATTCCAAACCACGGCCTTCTAGATTCTCTGTCTTCACGAGTTGTCTTTGATCTTCTTTTAATCTGTGAGAGTTCTCCAAACAGGTTAACGAGAAAGTAATTGAAAGTGGTTTTGAATATATTTTGAATATATTTTCTACGCAATTTATGAGGATTTTTATTCGGACTGAAATTATACACCTACTGAATAGTTTTGATATTCATAATATTTTGGGTTTTGTGAACATTTATGAAATTTGAGACAAGAATTAGATGATATATAAAGAAAAAGGAATAGTTTTTTTAAATCCATTCATCTATCTTTCAATACGGCTATTATACCTGGAACGTTACTTTGAGCAACCGCGGGCAACTTTCTTTTTAGCTTTATTTTCTATACATAAATTTATTTCGAGCTAACTCAAACACCATATTTATTTACGCATAAAATTCAAAACGACCACATTTACATTTCACGAAAAGCAAAACAATAGCTCATCAAAAGAAATTTCATTAATTTTATCACTTAAATGCCATGGTTACAGACTGTGTGTGTAAAAAACGTGATATTAAAAGCCAATTATCACATTAGCTACGCGAGTAACTCCATCATGATAACTTATATAACATTCGGGGAACTAAAAACAACAAAGGAGTCTTTGTTTGGCGTAGGATCCTCTTTTGTTGACGTTCCGTGGTCTATTCATAGATACGTATCTGTTTATCTCTTTAGTCCGGAGCTTTATTACATAATTGACTGTAACCATAGCTTAATAACTCAAGCAGTCTAATAATAACTCAATTTGAGCTACGAATATACGCTCAACAATGAAAGTAAATATGTTTCGAGCAACACAAAGCTTTTGTAGTTGACGTCATTTTGTTTTGTCATGTTGGTAAAAGCGGTCGAGCTTCCGGCGCAACTTAACAACAATAACAATAAGGTTAGTGACCCAGTTTGCTCGGAATGAAACTGTTCAAACCAAGAGCACTCGTTTCGAGTTCGTGCAGGCCCTGCATGAACTCGAAACGAGTGCTCTCCCTGCACTGCAGGGTAGAGTAAACACACGTGAAACTATCTTCAATGCATAGTCAATATACTTCTCTACATGCTAAGTGAGGCAATGTAGTTTAACTATCTGCAAAGTAGGGGTAATGTAGTTTACCTATCTGCAAAGTAGAGACCATTCACATAACTACATGCAGATTAGAGGTAATACGCTTAAAGCTATTTGAAAACTATAGACGATACAATTAAATACCTGCTTAAAAGCCTGTATTACACGGTCAAACTTTTTCATCCAACTCCTTGAATTCAAGGACAAAAGCGCATCGATAAATAATTCCTATTGTTGTATTTGACTACATACTGACTGTTTTTGATGCGCTTTTGTCCTTGAATTCAAGGAGTTGGATGAAAATGTTTGACCGTGTAATACAGGCTCTATTGAAGCAATACGTTTAACTAGCTGCGAAGTAAATGTATAATACATTTTATGTAGGGGAAGAGAAAAGTAAATATATTTCAACTACATGCAAACTAGTCACTAAATTTAAAATACCTTCTACATAGTCAAAATATCATAACTACGGTTATGCAGATTACGAAATAACATCTTAAATGTGTAACTTTCAAATGACATGTTTTCACTATCGCAACCAGCAATCAAATGATTTGAAATTGTATTCTTGTCCGGAAATATGTTATTTGCTGCATTTATTTGTAGATTGTATCAGAATGATAGTAAATAACTCTACCACCGCCTGCCACTGTGTGCACAGCACGTTACCCTGAGAGCGCTATAGAAGGCCGTGTATCAGTCAGTATGAACGTATGTTGCTTCCTCACCCCCCTTGTGTTATTGGTTTGGACTAGTCGACGTGCTCAGTCCACATGCAGCAGATATTAAAACCCCCCAGGGGTGTGGACAACTCGCAACAAACACGTCCCGACGAAATAGCTCTTGCTTTCGAACGTCTTTGACTCGGATAAAAGAAGCTCTTTGGTACAAACAGCAGAAGAAGAGAAGCCATGGGGAATTTTATATTCCTTTTTCTTTGGTGCAGATAAAAAATACTTGAGTGTAACCAGACGCACACACATTCCGCATGATATAACTTCTTTGGAACTATTGCTATGTATTTGATCACCCTGGGGTAGACTTGTTCCATTTAATACAAACAGAATTGGGAAACCAGCTGAACAAATCTTCACAAATTTTCCCATTTTCACAACTTTTTTGATAAATGAAATACTGTAAACATTCTAATTTAATCTATAATCATTTGATTGTTGTCCAGTATTGGATTCTAACTTCCGAGTGAAACGTTTTTGTGCACTCTGCGAACAAAATTTGACTTTTTACATCTATAAAGCTTACTCCGAATTATTATTACAGAAATTTATCCATTTGAAAGTAAGTAAAAGGTTTACGTACCTTACAAGTTAAAACGCTTAGTGCTTAAAAACAAAGCCAGCATTTCCCTAACAAACTATCTTCAACACAGCTCGTAAAACAATATACATAACTTTCCATCGAACATTTTCAGTGTGGATATAACTTTGAACATTACCTAAATCACTTTCCAATATACGTCTTGTCTTACCCACCCAACCAACGTCTTTGGTATACAGATAAAACCTGATATAACTTAATTACTTTCCAATACGTTTATTTTCTTTCCAACAGCTTTGGTAGGGACATAACACGTCCCTATCTACGGCGCGCCAGAGTTACCCCCCCCCCCCCTCCCCTCCCCCTAACACACACACAGAACCGAGACCAGAGGGAAAGTAATTAGAGTTAGTACGCGTTCTAACTCTGCAACGGTCTGGTCTCTGCATAAACATGAGATGTTAGACCAACAACACAATCAATCCAAGTCAGTGTATGGCGGGAACGAAGAGAAACAGAGGCGAGGATAGAGTGAGACAGGCAGAGGAGGTTCTCTACTTGATTAGGCCTAGAGTAGAGTTAGAGTTGGATGTGTTGCGAGGGCCACGAGGAAGGAAAGTAAGAGTAAAATGTTGGTAACTATGAACAGAAGTGTGTTAAGTATAGAAATGTTGGATCTAAACGGGCAGTAGAATCACAACTTTTCAGTGGAACTTATTGTTCTATGATTAACGATAATAATGATGTTGATTTTGGATATCCAGACGAAGGGTTCAATTCTGTTACTAAAGCTCACTTTGTCGTCACTGTTTCCCCACACTTGTGCTTTAAGTTTAACTAAAATGTAATTTTAAATGATGTAGTGAACAAGATGAAAGTATAACACTTAATTTGGCGCAAGACCTCTCATATATTGAATGTTGGAACCCGACTTTGTCACCGTGAGCTCATAATCAAAATGGCGTACGCCCATTATAGCCGACGAAAGGGGATACAAATTTAAATATGAGTATTACATGTACTTACACATATTTCCAACACAACGGCATCCTGCCAAGTACAGTGTTGCCAATTATATCATCTTTATAGATATCACCACCAGAATCTGCACGAAAAATGAAATTTTAAAAAGACAGTTGACTAACCAGAAATAATTTGCAATATTCCTTACAGTTTAAATCTTTCTTTATAAATTTTGTAACTATTTTATTTCATAACAATAAATCACACGATGGAATGAAATATTACATTCCATTGTGCACCAATGAAACTAAAGAGTTAAACTACTCTTTACAAATAGTGCAAAACAACTCCTTCGGGTTTGAATTCCAATGATGACGTCATCTCATCACCGTTAATTACTATTCTCACCACATCATTAATAATTGCTTTGTAGTCTCCGCGCTCGGTGTTTCTCATCCCCGACATTTCGTCGAGTAGTTCTATAAAGATCTTCACTAACCAACCATCCGAAACGTATATGATAATTTAACAAGACGAATGGAGGTGGAATGTGACAGTAATTTAATTAACGGAGATAGAAAAGACTCACGGTCACATTAATTAAGCGTCCACAGTCGTCGTCGTTTCAAAGCTAATAACTAAAACTAGATTCGTAAGCGCATGAAAACGATAAATTGCGAGGGAATGTTTCGTTCGTGGGGTGGAGGACGGCCTCAGTGGCGTACACGGGGTTGTACATTCCAGGGGGGTGGGGGGGGGCTAAATACTTCAAGGTTGGTATTTTTTAGGGGCAGAGTCATCGGAGTGAAAACGAAACGTTCTGCAAATATCTCTTCAAAAGTGACCCGTAAAAAAAAAAAACTTTAGAAAAATTATATTTGTATTGAGATGGGTAGCACTGAACTTTGTCATATGGCCAAATGCATAGTCGTTCCTCACATGCTCCTCAACTCAGCCTTTCCTCAGACTCGCTCAAATACCAATCACAGAGCAGCATTGTCATGTGGATTGCTCTGTGATTGGTGGTTGGGCGAGTCTGAGAAAAGGCTGAGTTGAGGAGCACGTGAGGAACGACTATGCATTTGACCTTAAGTGTATGCGAAATGTCTGGGCTCTCCTAAATCAGTTCCCCCTCATTCCCCTTGAGTGCGCCACTGTACGTTCTGCATAGCTCAAATTTGTATGCGACTCTAACTAACCATTTGTTTGCACAGTCATGTGAAGGAATGAAGTGTTTGTTCTGTGGTCACCAAACGCAACGAGTTACATAAATGTTTGTACATGTCAAACATTGTATTCAAACTAACAAACATTGTGCGCATTCGGACTTGTCCCGGGCGTCTCAGGCGCGACTTTCTGCCACTCGCAGCGCTAGCAGTACTTAAGGGTCCAACACGATCTTTGCATCTCGTTTTCTCAATTCAAACATTTAAGCCGTTTATATTTAATACTTTTAAATATAAATCATTCATTTTTGAAATGTTTTACAAGGTTTTTGTCAGAGAATACCTTTGTTATAGATACAAAACAAACATATTGTCGTTTGACAGTTAGACAGTTTACTAACGACAATATTTAACATGGAATGAATTACAAAGTTGGACCAAAGGACCTTTGAGGACAGGTGCTGCAACCTACTTCAGCTTTGACCTGAGACGCCCATTGAAAAAAACACTATTTGCTGTATAAAGTTGTTTTGTCGACGTTTTTCTTGTTTTCTTATTAATATATATTTATCATCATCCCTAAATCATTGTTGAGCTATTAAAAACTGCTAATTGTTACAGTAACTGACTACTCCTTTGAGCGCATTATGTATATTTTCCACGTCTTCACCATAAAAGTAGGAACACCCCTTGTTCCATCTCAGTTTTATGTAATATCGATACACAATCGAGTTTGTGTATCTAATCTGGCTATAACACAAATCGAATTACTTTAGAAAGCGATGACATCGTCTCGTGTGTTCTCGATCGTGACGCAGTATTGACACCGGCTCGGCTCGACTGTATTAACGTATTCAAAACGTCACGGTCAATTCCCACCTTGAGCGCATCTTGTTTCTCCCTCTCTCTGGCCGTAATCTCAATCCCAATGGCCGATACAAAGCCGGATTTATGGTGTTATAAATATTGGTTTCCGCTTATTCTAGAACCTCTTTTCCTAAATATTTCGCCCACGGGGGCGGAATTTCCATCCAGTGAGCGTTTAGTGCGGCAACGTTGGTACGAAGCAGTGTTACCACCCTAAGGCCGCTTGATTTACACCTGACGGGGATGTTGTTCAGCCCTTAAGCTTTCCGCAACATCCCGCCAGGGGATTGAGACGCGCTCGACTGCCATTGGCCCGTCGTAGCCATCTCATGACGTCACTGACAGACGTCGCCTCAGAGGAACAGATCACAGCTGTCGCCCTCTGTGTTTTATTGCTGATAACATGCGGGGTGGGACTGTAGACCTAGGGCAATGTTGTTGTATGAAAGTGAAGGGAAAACTAAAGACTCTCACCCTTTTGTCCATCGATCAATAAATGTTATTATCGATTGTAGCTACTCTCGTGCGGTTGTGTTATATTAAAGCGAACATTCATTTCATATCAACGTCAGTATTTTGTGCGCTGCACAATTCTCTACTATATATGTTATAGTTTATTTTAACATTATACTACATACGACTTTGTGGACGCAGTAATAGGGTACGCACATATGACGTAACAGCCGAACTACAACAATGGAATAAATGAATTGAACTGGTGGACAAACAACAAGCCGTCAAAGTAATATCTTTGCAAATAATGAGGAGAAACAATTAGTTGTAACGATAGTAACTGCTCGCCAGTTAAAATTTATGTTAAGTAATGGACAGCAACTATCTGAAAGTGTGTAAACGTTCTGAACGTTTGTTTTTTCCAATTTGAGAACTTCATATTTTATTTGACAGCATGCTTGTCCATCGGTTCAATTCATTTGTTTCATTGTTGTGTTTCGGTGTTGTGCGTACCCTATAGATCTCAGGTGCCAGTTTCTAGTAAAACAATTAATGGACAAAGGCAGTTCAAGGCAGAAGTCTTCGAAACCACTAACAGTAAAAGTGTCATTACTTAGCTTCAAATAAAACAAATTATCTATATTTTTCTAATGATATTTCTATTTGCCTTACTTATTATACTAAAACTACTCTTCTCGCAATCATCTAAAATTCACCTTTAAATCTTTGAACGTCCTAAGCCCAAGGTACGTACAGATTACTACTATACATTCAAGTTTGATTTTTGGATTCTCTAACATCTCCATTTCTTGGTGACTCCTTGAAATGCAAATAATATACATTACAGCCGTGTCCTGATGACGACTTATGCATACGAGTAGGACAGTTCGATTTAGTGATTTACACGATTTTCTACTTAGCAAAGTTTACTCATAAATTATCATCGGCATCAATGTTTTTGCTCCTATTTTCTTCTCTATATCCGAAGTAACTTACAAATCACCCCACCTCCAATATTTCAAACAGTTTGGCCACACGTTGCCTTTAGAACGGTGCATAAATTAAGTCAATTAACCATTTAACTCGCTCCATTAACCAGCGTCACGTATATTCGGGACGGGGACTGGCTCACGTCTAAGACTTGGTGCCTCCTACGGGAGCTCTGTGCATCGATCCCCCAACCAATACAGGTGGGGTAGTTAGCCCCTCCCTCAGGGCAATGAAAGCGAGGTTCATTAGGGTTCTCAGATCACGATTCATCCCCTGAGAGTTGGGTTAAGTCTTGAGACCACCATCATAAGACTTCTACGCAGACCCGAAACCCGTGAGCTTACTTAGTTTGATCTGTTTATGAACATGCTAAAACCTCAAGGATGAATTAATATGAATTTGTCTGGTCTAGTAAAGCTTTGAGTACTAACTTTTGGTAGAGGCTCCTCGCCAGAGACAAAATATTATGACGATTCAGTCTGGTCTAGTAAAGCTTTGGGTATATAGACCCATACGTTCATCGCTGCGATAAATGACTCCGGTTATGTCTAGTACTTTGAGTATAATGGCTCTTAGGTTGGGTAGAGGCCCAACGCAGCGATAAATGACTCTCCGGTCATGTCTAGTACTTTGAGTATAATGCCACCTAGGTTGGGTATAGGCCCAACGCTGCGATAAATGACTCTCCGGTCTAGTCTAGTATTACTTTGAGTATAAAGCCACAGTTAGAGTCCCAACGCTGAGATAAATTACTCTCCGGTCTAGTCTAGTATTACTTTGAGTATAAAGCCACCGTTAAGAGTCCCAACGCTGCGATAAATTACTCTCCGATCTAGTCTAGTAAAGCTTTGCGTATGGCGCTACTTTGTCAGGTAGAGTCCAGTCGAACGCCAGTGAACGCTCCTTACCGCCCAACCTATGCGACTTGCGACTGGTTATACGCACAAGGAGTAATATATGTTGTACTTATCTAATATCTAAGCAATTGTCTTTTTATAAACAGGAGTTCTTATTTTTGTTCCGGGTTATGTGAAAGAGGCATCTATGCAGAAGTGATTTTCGAAGGTAGCTCTCTCACAGAGTGCGTGAATGTAGCCAATGCGGTAACGTGGTACCTATCCATTACACGGCGACAAATTCCAAAGACCAACAAGTAGCTATACCTCAAGACGTATCGCCAAGGCGGTGACATATGCCAGCCAAACCAAAGATCTTATCTCAAAGACATTGTGTGTGTACTCACGTTGCGAGCTGGAGCGCCTGATAATGTTCTCGAGGAACGTGTTTTGAGGGGCCACCAACCCTCTCCGCCCTCCCGGCATTGTGACGTCACGCTTTCACTCAAGTGATGACGCAGGTCATTGTTGACTAGCCGCAGTCGAGGTGCAGCTGGTCCGAGGGAGACATTGCTCACTCTCCGGCCGCTCGGTCGCCATCGCTCTCGACTTCCATGACACGGCTGGGTGGATACAGGCTGCAACATACACAATACATTGAGTCACGGCCCTCTAGATCTTCACGAACAACCAATGATATTCAACAGCTATAGGGTACGTTCCGTAACCTGCTAATTTGTCTTTGGGCGCGCCCAAAGATGCCCAAAGCATTCCGAAACACGTTCTACACATGCTCACAGGCATTCCGTAACCTGCTCAGGTAGCGCCTTGGGCGCGCCCGTAACGTCCGACGTTTTTCTCTGGGCGTGTTGTGCTTCTAGCATATCGCGCGGGAAATATGGCGTCTGCAGGTGTAGTGAGGTCCAAGGACTATTTTAAGTTTTAAGTTTCGCTTCTTGATGAGGCCACTGGCGACACCAAAACATTAGAGTGACGAATGAAGAGGCCGAGAAAATTAGGGAAAATGAGTTATATCGTTAATGTATATTATTTCAGCAAGGTGTATCGAGGCTTGTAGGTTAAGGCTGTCTCATGTAACCACTACCACGCGTTCCGAAACGTTTCGTGCCCGAACGTGCCCTAACTAGCCCGCCCGTGATCAACGTCGGGCGGTATTAACAGGTTACGGAACGTACCCATAGTAGGCTAGATGCGCCACCAAGCAGCCACAGGCGTGTCAATTAGAAGCCATCTTGAATTGGGCATCTACTACAGGCGGGAATGGGAGTCTCAAACGAAACTTTCTGCCACTCGCAGCGCTAGCAGTACTGAACGGTCCAACTAAGCCTGTCAACAGTTCAATTCAAAATGGCTTCAATTTGCTACTCTCGCTACTGAGTGGAAGGTTGGGGGATTGGTGATCTAGCCTACTATAGGTGTTACATATCATTGCACAAAACATTACGGCCCTCTAGATCTTCACGGTCAACACGACAACAATGAAAAATAAATCCGTGTCTTGTTTCGGACAAATGGAATATGCAACAATCAAAGAGGGATACAACAATAGCGTTGCCTAGCAACCGGTTGTTCAACCGTCCCACAGCCATCTCTTTCTGTATTTTCAGAACAACAGCCTCTGTAATCCAAGGTTTACTTGATTTCCACCTAGCGGTGACTCGTTGAACTACCAAGTCAGATCGTCGTGTGGAACCAGAACTCAAAATTTTGTGTTCCACAATAAAAACAGCTTAAATGTTTAAATATATGTTGTAACCTTGTAAAATAATATCTACGACACTTGAATGATATATTTTGATAGAATCAATGAAGGGATTAAAGTCTTAAATATGGTGGTTTAAGGCCGTAATTCATTTTGACAGATCAGATCACATTTGTTTTCTTTCACATTTTTTCAATTTGCATAATTTTAAACATTGTGAACGGACTGCGACGATTAGGCTTCGGAGTTCGACAAGCCTCCGCTAGGCGGAGATCAACCAGACCTTGTTTCAATTCCATAAAATTGGTTCCATGCTCACAGTTGATAGTAAATGTACTCGTTTCTTATCTAGTATTGCACAGATATCAGTTAAGCATGTTTAAAGCAAGGCGGTGGGTGCAAAAACAGAAGGGCACCTTGATCGCGCTAGTAGGTAACCTCCTTATTGATTCTCGCTAATTATCTCGCTAGGCACGATACGAGTCTCGCAGCGGTCGCAACGTGCGAGATCTTGCGGCCGCCACAGACACGCAAGGCGGTGTGATTAAGTTCCTGCGCCTTCACTCATTCATTGCCCATCGTGAACAGAGTACGAAACAAAACATAATCATTCTTGAAGAATATAGGCTGTTACTTGTGAATTTATATCAGAAAGAAGGTGAATTCGAATACAATACTGCGTTTGAAAAATTATCTATGGCACTGTCCTATAAATTAAAAAAAGACAATAGACATTAATTCAAAATATAAATCAAGAATGTATGTATCAATGAGTATAACATTTGAGAAATAAGTTTGGATTGTATTTAATTATTCTTCTTGAATATTTAACATAGGTATCGTGTGAAGAATTGTTGTTAGGATCGAACAGTTGACTGTTGCACCCTTGATTTTGTAATGTATCTGCGGGTGAACATGACGTCATATATAAATCAAGGGTAGTAAAGATATCTCCTTTATCAATACCTGTTCGGGTTAAGTTACGAACGGAACGCGTGACTTTGGGATTCCTCTACCCCATGAAAGCTACCAAGATAAGTGGGTTGCTTATGACCCGGGATTTGCGTATTTTAAACTATACCAGCCCAGACCTAGCGTATTTTAAACTATAAATAACACTCTTATCGACTTGAAATAAGCCTGTGCTAAAGTGAGAGCGCGTTTAGCAAATCCAATATATCCAAGGCTTATTTTAGTATATCCACTAGAACCAAGTATTTAGCATTACGATATTCAAACAAATATCAGATACGTATGGAACGTCATCATTGCTAGATTCACACAACGAGTAATTCACGAACTTACCCGAAGAGGTGTCGATAAAGGAGGTGTCTGTACTACCCTTGATTTACTTATGTATGCGAGTGTACATGTGTCTAGTGTCTTGAGGTTACTCACTGATGGTGTAGCTACCCCTATAAAGGGGTTGGAACGCGTGTTACTCACTGATGGTGTAGATACCCCTATAAAAGGGTTGGAACGCGTGTTACTCACTGATGGTGTAGCTACCCCTATAAAGGGGTTGGAAAGCGTGTTACTCACTGATGGTGTAGCTACCCCTATAAAGGGGTTGGAACGCGTGTTACTCACTGATGGTGTAGCTACCCCTATAAAGGGGTTGGACCGCGTGTTACTCACTGATGGTGTAGCTACCCCTATAAAGGGGTTGGGACGCGTGACGCCGTTGCCGTGATTTTATAATTGAAAACAGATTGTCTCTTATCAGATCATAAAAGTGTACACTAAACAGCCCCATGCAAGAAACACGTTAGGAAGCGTTCAATAAAGAAACTGTTTAGTAGTCGAATGAGTAGAGCGAATGGTTTCTAGACCAATCAGAAGGCTGGAATCCGCAAAAAGAGGAGAACGCCGCGAATTAAGCGAATTGTCAAAAGATTAAAAAAAAATCGCGTTGTTTCCCCTACGAAGTTATATAAACCCGTCAATGGATACGGAGACAAGTATAAGAAAATAATGTTTGTATAAGTTAGAAACGTACATTCGTCGATAAATTGTAAATGAATCTAAAAACATTTGCTCGCTCTGCGCGCTTCACTCGTCAAACCGAAAACAAAGTTTAAGACTTTTGGAACAAAGACAATTTCTAATTATACTTTTCTATGTAATGCGATGGAAGTTATCCGTTGTTTAAACTTGTCTTTGAATCGAACGATTTTCAGTTCTTATGGTAATTAACGAAAGAGATAAATCTAAGTTAGTGGTTATAACTAATTGGTTTAGATAAAGAAAGACTCGAGTTAACTTTAGGGATTTCGTTTTAACTTAGTTTATTGCTAGTATAGGGTGTATTCATAAAATGCACGTGGTGGTTATAATGGGTACCCAAACAGGATGTTTCTTTACTTTTGAGGGGCAGTTCTTGACTGAAAAGCAACATAAAAAACTCTCAGGTCTTGTCCACATTTTTCAATAAAATATAATCCTTTTCGTAAACTTTATCGGGGGATATACGTGTTACAATGAACTCTAATATTTCGTGGTAAGCATAATATTCGTTTTCTATCGACAACTCAAATGTAAACACACGTTTTAGCCTCCATCATGGCGGATGTGACGACACGTGAATACTCCCTATTGTATTAAACATATCTGAAACAAGGTGTTCCGTAGATGTCATTACGCTTAGCAATAACGTATTGTGTGAGGGTTTCTCCTTCTGATAAGGGGAAGGAGGAAGGGGTTACAGGGAGGGGTTGCTAATTGTGTTGTGTTGTGTGTATATATGTACCCTTCTCGGAACTAAGAAACAATTCATCACTGACAGTAGAGAATAGAAGCAATGTATTTATTGAAACAACAATGCGAACATTGTCATTGAATGCGTAGATGTCACAAATAGGTTTGACGTTTCAGAGAAGTTAGTTTCAAGAGAGACAGTCAATAACATCCTTGACCTAAAGAACTGTATAGTTCAACTCACTTGAATTCTATTTTAATAAAACAACTGTGCAACTCTGAAACTTTTCGAGAATGTGATCCATAAAGACATTCCAAAAGTTTTCGATGTGGATTTTGGAAACGGAGTTTGTTTTCGAAAATAGAAAACTAGCGAAGAAAGACATAAAACGCTCTAGGTCTTGCGATATTATTTTATATCTTGCAAGAACTTCTGTATTTCATAGAGCCATGATATAGTTTGTAAGTTTGTGTTTCCACAGCTTGTTTGTCTCATACAGCCCTTGAGTCCAGACCTAACCATAGGATATTATGATAACTTGAACGTTGCATTGTGTTTAGAAGCTACATTAATTATCCAGTGGTCAAGAGTTTGGAATAATCATAAGTACACTGGCGAGCCATTATCTTTCTAAGGTTGAGTAATTTATCTGATGCATATATTTAAATATTTGCCTATCTAGACTGTTTATCTCTCTAGTTGCCCTTGAATTATAACGTTTTGTTCATTTTCTGTTTCGTTTCATTTATTACTTTGTGCCTCCAAATATTTCGATCTAAAATACCCTTCCTTTACATTTAACTTGTCCATGACCTTATATATATGTTTCTATTTTAACTTTTCCTCATTTGTCACTTTTTGTCCGTGGGGGTTGATCTTCAACATTGTCTGCTAACACAGGAGTGATATTTATTTAACGAATATCTGAAAGGCAAGATGTATTTAGTGTTGTTAGTAAGCAATATCAAAGGTGGTATTCGCGGTGTTTATCTAAAGGCCATGTTAGTGTGGATCGTTATAAAGTGTTCAAGTTTGTTAGCAACTTTTAGATCCTGGTTGAGCTCAGTTCAAAAAGAAAATAACATGTATGGATTTAACGAGCGTGAAAATCCACACTTATACTAAAGTGGGTACCCTTAACCTTCTTCAAGTGTACTCAAGTGTGAAATAAAAAGCTACAGAGATGAAAGGATGTATATGAAAATATTTCAAGAAAGTTTATATAATCTTTCATGAACTAAAACGAACATAATATCCCTACGAGTAAAACTGCAAACGTGCTGCACGAAAAATATGAATCTAATTTCTTAGTTCAAAACACGATTTGAATTACAGTCTGTAATAAAAATGTTAAAATAAAGTTTAATAAAACGTTCTCCGGTTTTATGAGTTTAAAATATTTATTTTGGGTGTCAGTTGACTTTATTTCAGTTTCTGATTGGTGATAACCATGGTAAAAACAGTTAGCGGACACTTAAATATTTAGTTAGAAGTCGTAAAACCAGGCATTATGTTTTTATTCATTCAATTACATTTACAATTTAGATGTTTAAGAATGTAATTCCCCACGAAATTAACAACTGAAATGATTTGCATAGACTTTATAAAAAAAAAACACACTAACAAACGTAGTTAACCTTTTCCGTCGATACTAGCAAAACTATGTGACTAGTCTGCGAACAATAAACTTATTCCTCCATAAGCACTCATGCTACCATCCCATTGTCAACAACCTAACTTCGTTAACAAAATAATGCTACCATAAGTGTGTTCACTACTCAAGAAACCCACTTTACTAAATGAAGACAAGGTGTGTGTCACTAAAAAAAAGAAAAAGAAACCATTTCCTTCACGTTAACAGAAATTTAATAGTGCAATTTTCTTTCACCAAGATGTTTGCGTCGTCCTCGTCCCAAGCCCGTGTCCCGTCCCGTGTCCCGGCCACACATGTCGGACATGGGACATAGAGTCCCCTAAAACTAGGTCAATAAAGACGGCTGCGGGTGTTGTGTTCTTTAATCTCGCCGACTCACAGTTGTGTAGTTCACAGTATTGATTCTAGGGGACTTGGCAACGAGTCTCTTAACATAATGCGCGAGTAACATGTGTACAGGGTTGGAGAGAACTATCTTACCCTCTATGGACCCTGTGCGGGTGTAACTCGTGTTTTGAGTGTTTCGAAAACAATTTAACCATTTACGCAACACCCTTCGGCTAGTTGAAAAAATAGCTGCGTTTAAATCAGTAGTTTGTATGAATTAAAAATTCTTATTTGGTAACCCTTTCGTGTGTTACATTTCCATTTAATTGAGTGAGTGTTTGGAACATATACAAATGAAGCAAATGTTCAGGATATTGTACTATTTAGATATTTGAATGAGATCCAAAATACCAATAACGGTCAGTGCCAGCTGATAAAGATTCAAACTTCTTACAAAGATTAAATATTGAGCTACTAAACTGTTAATATGTAACGGTTGAGAATCAAAAAGTTAACCCCGAAACCTGTAGGTTTCTCAAACAAGTTCGTATAATATATCAGATAGCAGCACAATTAGAACATGTCTTTGAAATCCGATTTTTACTTATGTTCCTTCTTTTCAGTTTTCAATATAAAATACAGCAACCTTCTATAAAATTAACGCGTACCACGTTGGTATGATTTCATAAAAAAATAAATTGAAACGATATTTTGTGTTAAAAAACAATAAACACTCACATTTTTTTTTTACTACAATATAACTAATTCATCACACAACGGTCGACAGTCTTTTTAAATATTACATGTTTTGTTTCTATTCGTATTTGTTTTAAAAACTAGGGACACAGAATAATAAAAACTATGCATATTTCTACGCCCTGGAATCTTATCCAGTTTGTGTGGGAAATTTGTCTTTCTTTGGCATTGCGAGCTCGTTTCTCGCTTTGGAAAGTTCCAGTCGACTGTTTTTCTTGTTTTCTACTCTTGTTCTCAACTCTCGCGTGAACCATTCGTTGCTTTTTATGTTGTTTGTTAACGAATCCTGCAAACACAAGCATGAGTTGCCTCGCTACAGTTTGAGGACCTGAATCAATAAGATGATATCTTTTAATTAATGGTACTTGCTCGAATCTTGACGCTTCCTATGATTGAATGCAGGTCTTAGCACAGGCATACTTACTAAAGAGGCACCTGTTTGTAATTAACATTATAACGCTTTTATTTTATTTACTGATTACATTCACATAAAAGATGTTGAGAAAATCTAAGTGCTCACACTTAGTTCTGTGTACTAAGTGTAAATGTTTTAACATTTTATAAATGCAGACACAAAGGTCCGGCAAACTATCAACTGACACATAATTGAAGAGTTATTTAAGTAGCTACATTATAACTTAGTTTAAACAAAAGATCAAATAAAAAGTAGCTTCCAGGCAAATACTGATTCTCAAAACGAACAAAACTGAGTGAGGGTACTTTAAAAAAAAGTTGTGAACATTGTTGCAAAATAATGTTCGGGTTTACATTCGAATGTAAAGTTGATTAATGGAAATTTCAAGTTTAAAAACTCGACACAATATATTCACACCCACACACCCACACACGAGTGAACTGAGACTTTGTGACGTCAGAGTACAGTATCTTACCTCTATGAGGACGAGAAGCGGGGAGCTGACCCATCGCGCCGCCTCATCGGGCAGTCGAACCCAGGCCTGTAACAACAGAGAGCCGGGTCAGTACACACGGAGTCAATCCGCATTGCTTCGTATCGTTACAATAGAACGCGGACGCAATGTAAGGTAAACGATTTCCTAAGGGAACTTGCAACTGACGTCACAGCCGAACTACAACAATGTAACGAATGAATCGGTCTGATGGACAAACAACGAGCTGTCAAAATAATAAAATTGCAACATCATGAAGCCAACGAGGTATGGCGATAGTAACTGCTCACCAGTTAAAACATTTAATGATGGGCAACCAAGTTGTGAAAGTTTTGTATGTTTCTTGTTTGTTTTGAAGGCGTGTTTTCAAAATCAGAATATTTTATTGTTTGACAGCTTGTTCTTTGTCCATCGATTCATTTGATTTGTTTCATTGTTGTAAAGCAAGCTTGCAAGAAGCCTATATAGCCGATGTAAATTAATCGAATACCGGTAATAGTTTTTAATTATTTCTTGAGTAATCTAATTACCTTGTCAATAAAAGTTTTTTAAATGTAGTTGACATCGTTTAAGAATTACTCTTTTTGAGACAACATTAAAAATACGGCTGTATATTCTATATTCTATTTTCTATTCCATACCCACCACTGGCAATCCTGACCGAAGCTATTTTAATAGTTTTACTTCAGTCATAAGGCGAATGCTTTTGAGTATTCCTTCTCAACAAGACATAAATACCACAATAAAGAGCCATTTCAAGAGGGGCATGAATTTGTCTTCGGGCAAATTTTTCATACGAAAAAATAAAATTCTAATTTTGGATGTTCTCTATTATAGTGGGTACTCACTTTATGTGTGGTTTTATACCACACATGTAAAGTCTAAAATCCAATTTATAAGCAGCAAAAAGTTATGCATACGAGAAAAGATGGGGTACCTCGTGAAATATGATGATAACATAAGCGAAAGAAAATTGTATAAAACCCACACGCTATATCCAATGACGGGTGACTCTAGAATGGCCAGACACTACACCAACCCTGTTGCGCACTCCAGTAGGCGTTCATGACAAAGGTTAGCTACACCGACGACGAAGAAAACTCCGCGAAATCAAGTAAAGAAAAGAGAAAAAAAGAGTTAAAATTTATAGCCGTGCAAAGAAATATGTGAAAAATGAATTTACTCTACGCGGCTTTAACCTGATCTTTTCGAGCACAACGCTTAGTTGAAGCGACGCAGACTTCAAGTGCTCAACTCACTGTTGTTGAATAAGGGTGCTTGACGTTTCGAATTTATGTAACGAGGCTAATCCGACGATCAACCGGGCGCGTTCAAGTCGCGAAGACGTGAGAGAGAAAGATAATAATAGGTTCGTTCACCTGCACCGGAGTACACCAGAGTAAAGTGTGTAGGCTTCACTGGGTCGTTTATTTGCCGTAAGGGCTGAAACTTCACTTTATTAACGTCAACGGTAAAAAACAGTTGCTACTTCGACTATTATGTGTTACGGCCATTTTTATAATTAGGTGTTTTGCGTCGTCTACTTTGAAAATACTTAGGTATTTTAAATATTGCATGGTTCGTAATGAATTTACAAATAAATACATAGATGCAAGCACATTAACAAAAAGGAAAAAAATCCCAGTTACAATGTATTATGAATTGTTGATACCGCACCATTTTGTGTTTCTTTTCTTACACAAGAAGGAAAAACGTAATGTTTAAATGACGGTCGTCTGTATTCTAAAGAAGGCCCATTATGTTGGCCGACCGTAAGTTGTAAAAATGTTTATTTTTATCTTTAGTACTGGATAGTGGCTTGTGGTTCAACGTTAGTGCTGGTGCCCTACCAGAATATTATGCAGCATTTTACCGACAATTTAATGTGGTCCTTTGCAAAGATATTGTTGTAGGATCAACGACACCATAACGAAACCGAGTTCACGGTCGAATTCCAAAGAACTCGGAGCCTTTGATTCTTCTCGATGCCTTCATCTAATAAGGACAACAATGATTTGTGATAACGAAGGTTATTACAAGGTCAAGCAGCACCTCAACCAATTAAAAGACGACTCTTAGAACTTATGCAAAGCGGACCCGGCACCTCCACCAATCAGAAAACAGCTCCTAGAATTAATACAAATCTAGCCCAGCATCGCAACCAATCAGAAGTCAGCTCTTAGAATTAATACAAATCTAGCCCAGCATCGCAACCAATCAGAAGTCAGCTCTTAGAATTAATGCCAACTAGACCCGGCACCTCCACCAATTCCAAGACATTTTATAATAAATATAAATGAAAGCCTGACGCGGTTACTCAACTAAAACTGAGACAGCTTTTAGTACTAAACTAACGCAAGCCCAACCAATCAGAAGCCAGCTCTTTGAACACACTCTCTGACGTACACTGTGCGTGCCACACAGCCAAGTCAACTACGGATATAATCCCACAAAGGCAAAAAAGCACACGAAACATCCAGTTTTGTTGGGCTTAACTCCAGCAAGCCGAGTGTGAAGAGCTGTGCGTGCGTCTAAAGGGGATGAGAAGGGGTAAGGGGTGGAGGGGAGGGGAGGCTGTCACTGCCATTTAGATCTGTGGACCTCTTTCTCTGAGGTAATTGCCAGGCACACTTCTAGATAATTATATTAGAGCATTATGAAACACGTCGTCATAGTGACGAGAGAGAGGGGTATGGGTGGGGGTAGGGGTGGGGGGAAGGGGGTAGGGGGGGGGGGGGGGTAGAGCAGTGTCATGTAGGTCTTTGTAAGGTTTCGCCGTCGTACAGTTCTGCTAGGCCAGCGATTCAACATCCGGGCCGGGGCGTACATCGTAATCATATCAAAGTCATACATTAAATATTTCATCAAGGGAGCTACTCAAATTAAAAAAAATCTTTATTATTTTTATTAAATGAAAAACCATACGCGTTCTACAGAACCAAAAAGTTGTGTAACTTGGAAAATTAAAAGTTATATTCTCTTTTGGTGCTTTAAAGTAGAATTTTATAACGTGCACGCACTTGTTCGAAAGCCACACACGCACGCACGCAACGTAACTACGTCACACACTGATTAAATTATACGACGATTACGCACAAGTGGCAGTTTATGTGTCTAGCAAACCGTTTACACGATCAATGAGCTGCTGGTATGTTGAATACCCCTTGAAGCGTTTAGACGACTTGAACAAATTGACATTGCTAACAATAATTGCTCGAACATTTGGAATATGCTCAACTTTTCAGCAATATTGCCCGCGCAGTCGACCAATGGGCGAACGGTTGAGTGTCAAGTGGACATTTTCTACTAATATATACTAGGACTATGTCTTGAAGTTCAATACATTGCTCACCAAACATTGCTTTTGCTTGCAATAATGACGGCTGACTGTAAAGTCCTTTACTTAACTTAACTTAACTTAACTAACTTAACTTGTAAGAAACTTAAGGGTCCTCTTAAGTTTCTTACAAAATATGTTTCCGTATAAAACGTATCATCAACTAAACGATAAGTAATTTATGTCCACAAGATAATAAACAAAATAAACAAAATGGCAGAGTCACGTGATTGCGTACATAGAGGAAGGTACGCAATGCGTGAACCGCATCGCGTCTTGACCCACACAAGTCAATTGAGACGGAAGAGAGAGCGAGAGAGAGTGAGAACTAAGAAGCAATGAACGGTTTCAAAACATACTGTTCATAACCTTACGTTATCATTTAACCTTATTCTTTCTAAGCCGACCAAGAGCTTTGGCTTTGTCGTACCCGGCCGGAGGTGTTTCGAGTGTGTGCTAAGCTCTTTGCTTCTATTGTGCAGAGGGCTTAGTGGACGCGCAATGAGAACGGACAGGAATATCTGCAAGGAAAACATTCCGCGTGCTTTGCTCGCCATGCAGTCGCTAAGCTAGAGATCCATGCTTTGCATTCTAAATGAGATGCGGGGAGAGGGGGGGGGGGGGGGGGGACATGGCAAGATTACATCTTATTATGACAAAGTCGGGACTTCAGTGTACATCAGAAGAGATGAAAGTACTCATGACATGTTTCAGATGGCGCGTTGGAGAGCGAAATAAAAGCCGACATATAATGTTAGTTAATAAGGATGTCACCGAAAGATGAAACAATGTAAACACATACATGTTAAGTATGCACGATTTATAACACGTAAATGTAACATAATAGTTTCTCCATTCGAATATGGCGAGTCCAAGCTCTACTGACTACAGGGGTCAAATGCATAGTTGTTCCTCACGTGCTTCTCAACTCAGCCTTTCCTCAGACTCTCCCAAACACCAATAACAGCCATGTGGACTATGTGATTGGTGGTTGGGCGAGTCTGAGGAAAGGCTAAGTTGAGGAGCACGTGAGGAACGACTATGCATATGACCCTAGGTCTACTTTCTACTTTCTACCTTCACGATAAAAATATATAATATTATTTATACTAGACTCTTCAGGTATTCTATGTAGCCCTATGTGCTTTATACATTATATTCATTTTTCAATCTCCATATTAACCAAATAATTGATCATACATTACTTTTTGATTTGTAGCGTATATACTGCCCTTCATTCGAAATGCAATCCTCTTACAAATTTCCACTCAAACTATAAGCCTAACACAGAAAACCGCATTTAAACGAAACTTTCTTTAATTTCCTGTAGGACTAAAACTTTTCCTTGAGTCCACCTCTCGTTTTATTTAGTTGGTCGTGAAAGCCGAAACCTCAATCCGAGGGCAGACTACCCACGCTGCCTGCACTCAAACCAACGAACGGAATAACACACTCCATTGAACCGCAAGTGCAAGCCGAGTGTAAAAGTTGCTGAAAGTAGAGAAGGGTAACTGAAATTAACCAGAGTTGAGTGTGGGGAGTTTCATGGACGCAGGAGTGAAAGTGATTTCGGGGTCGAACACGTGTTAGGGTTGGAATCACGGTATATGTGGATAAACATATATTTTCTGATTAGAAGTTTTATTGACGATATCTACAGTGTAGCTGTCTTTAAAAAGGTAAAAAGACTGTTAGATGTTTGGTTATAATTTCTATATATTATCATAGAATGCAATATAGTCATTGTTTTCATAACTTTTATAACTGAATAGAGAGTTTCTATAATGGAGGGCAAAATGTGTTAACATTTAAACTGCCAATTGAAGACGGATATGACTACAACTAAATATGAGAGTTTTCAAAATTATATTCTCCAACAAAGTTTATAAAAATGATAACAATTGTGCCATTGAAAAAAATAGAGTGGTGGAGATAGGGATTTTATTTATGTTGCTTTTTAGTAGTAGTAATACACAGTTGGAGAGAAGTAGAAATTCATCCAAACGCCTTTGAAACATTTCAATAGTGAATTGTCAGTAGAAAGTAAAAAAAATATACTGTTTTGGTACAAAATATGACAGTACGTGCGTTATATGAATATACTTATAGAAGTAGTGGTATGAAGTGGTATAGTGCTTTAGAGGGCACTGTAGATACATATTTATAAAACATGTAGATTTAATATATAATTTATACGGCACTGAATCTATATTTGAGAACTGAACAGGGCCATGGCTTTGTATTGTGTTATACCTTGCATCTCCTTCTCCATCAAAGATACACAATATGAATTGTTTTGTTCTAAAGTCTTGTTCATTTGTAGACACGTAGATTCTTCGACGAGTCCTTAAGGAAATGAATCTCGTTACAATCTCGTGAACAACGAGAAAACAATGACGTCACACCCCAATATTCGAGCTGGAAGCGTTCGATTCAATTTAGCTTCGAAATAAGTTTGCTCGTGAACTTTAGCTGCAAATTACATTTACACGTATATTCGAAACTGCGGTGTACAGGCGTTAAATTCAGTTACACTTTGAAATAAGTTTACTTTGTCTGTTTTAGACGGTTCGATTTTTATAACCAAGTTTTCGAATGCGAAGAGTAAAGTCAATAAAATACATTCTGCGCACTAAAATTCTACGATGGCTATTTTAGATGAAATAAAATACATTTTTATTTATAATCTACCCACTCGGTTACAGAACTGATTTTCAGTGTGAGGCATTTGTATGATTTATTATTGTGCTCGATAGTATGACGCTTCCAAAGTCACCAATATCGTATAGATAAAATAAAGTCATTTTTCAAAGTAAAAAACAAAAAAAACAGCTTGGTTGAGCCGGGATTTAAAACCTGAACCTTCTCCATTAGAAGAAGGAACAAACCCACCAAACCAACGAGCCACATTGATCAGTGTTTTTTCTTATTCAATTTAAGGACACGGACGAAGGAAAAATTGGACAATTTAAAACATATTCTAGAACTTCAATTTTCTAAACAACACAGCTGTTACATAATTTACTATATTGCATTTCCATGACAATTCACATTTTTTTTGATCCACAAAAGAGCATTCTACTAGTTACTGCTTAAACATACACCTCTCTCTCTCTCTCTCTCTCTCTCTCTCTCTCTCTCTCATGTGTCATGGCGGCAAGTGAGTAGCAGCGTGTATTTTGTGTGTCCGGGGAAACTCTAAATATCGGCCTATCTTCACATCAAATATCCTTTTCCATATAATCAAGTTGTGCCGTACATATTTATCCATCTGCCGCATTGCGTTTGTTGTGGATTGTGTTAGTGTCAGCCTCGATAATTACTATATTCACCATATTTTACGTTACCTGTCGTGTGCAAACATTGTCAAGATGGCGCGTGTGTGCTTTTAGTTCAAAAACTCACCACCTCCATAAAACACACGAACAACAATTGTGCTGCCACCTACCACCAGTTTCCTAAACTACCAGTGTTTTAGTTCAAAAACTCTCCACCTCCAAAAAAACACACGAGATGTGCTGCCACCTATCACCAGTTTTCTAAACTACCAGTACTTCCAAAACCCGCGAATAACTTATAACTTATAAAACAAGTAGCGAAACCAATTCTTGGTCCACAAACAGACGTAAATCTTACAAATTATCGAACTACTTGACCGATCTCATTTTGGAGCTGGAGCTTTTTTCACACGCGTCAAGATGTCTTCTGCCAGCGCGACGAGTACCGACCCTGCAACCCTAAAAGCCCCCAAAAACGTGAAGGAGTTGTCTGCGTACTGCATTTCATTGGACGGAGCCATAACGAAGCGCCTAGACGAACTGCAAGCCTCAACCACTGCACAACTGGCGCAAATGCATGAGACGTTCAAGAAGTCAATGAAAGAAGGTGCCGGCCTTTCTCACGTTACCGATACCCACGTCTCCGCCGCTATCCGCGAACTTCAGACCAAGTTGGAGACCCAGATCGCCGCTGTGAAGGAAGGGGTCGCCAAAGATCTGGACGCCTTGCGCATGGACATCGAGGACATAAGGGACGTGACAGTGGAACACAAGGACATGATCGACGCCGCCGAGCAGTATAGTCGGCGAAACTGTATCTTACTTCACGGCGTGCCGGAGGCCCCTGGCGAGGACATTGTAGACACGGTCCTACGGTTTGCGCACAGCAAACTGAACGTCCAGCTACGTGTGGAGGACCTCGACCGATGTCATCGCCTCGGGCCTGCCAGACACAACACGGCGCAGGTGGTTGCGGCGGGCCGCCCGAGGCCAATCATTGTCAAATTGGTCCGATATTACGTCAGGGCTGAAATGTGGGGGCGGAAACGGCACCTCGCGAAGACCGGCTTCTTGCTGACGGAGTCGCTCACGCGAGTTCGAGCAAAACTGCTGAGCGAAGTGAAGGGCATCGTCGGAATTCGCAATGTATGGACCCAGGATGGTCAAATTATTGTTCTGGGCCCAAACAATCGCCGAGCCTACATCAGCTGTGAACGCGATATGGCACAACTTAAAAACTATCTGCCCCCTGCCTAAACATCCGCATGTTGGCAATGTTTTCAAAAGATCCCCATTTGGATACACGAAAGTTTCCACGTCATGAACGAAAGAGTTCATGTGTTGTCATTAATTTGTATTTTAGTGTTAGTGTTAGTTTTTGTGTTTATTTATATTTTAACAGTGTTACTCTTAATCGTGTGGCTTATGCGTGGTTGTGTGTATGTGAGTGTAAACAAGAAAGAATACGACAGTTCATATGGTGAGTTTGAAAACTTTCATTACCTTGTAAATGATATCGTTATTGTTTTTGTGCATCCCCTAAAATTATGTCTAGTGTTATTCTGCATAAATGGCTCAAAAAGCTAAATTGACAAACATGGGCATTCCAAGTGGACCCCCCACCACACCCACCCTGACCGACTTTACGACAGCCCTCTCAGCACTCCCAGATGTTTTCAATGACTCCTGTCTCTCACCCCCCCTCTCTCCGACGAACCATCCCTCAACTGCAAATATTCTAAAGAACGAACTCATCGGACATCCTCGCGCGCTACAGGTCGTTCACCTAAATGCCTCATCTGTCATGTCTCATTGCCTTGAACTTCAAACCATTTTTGACGAAAATAAAGTACACGTCATTCTCATCAGTGAGTCGTGGTTGAAACCATCATTAAACTCGAGTTTAGTAGAAATAGACGGATACCGTCTTGTTAGAAATGATCGGACTAAACGCCGAGGGGGTGGCGTGTGCGCGTATATTCGCAAGGACCTAAAAAGTAAAGTTTTATGTAAATCTCCAAGTGCGTATTCCTCTAGGCCAGAGTACATTTTATTCGAAATTAAAATCTCTAATCAGTCAGTTCTCCTAGCGGTCGTCTACCGACCCCCAAAAATTGGCTTTCTAACTGAATTCGAGACCTCTCTTTTAACCTACATTCCACACTATGAACATGTTATAGTCATGGGCGATTTTAACACTAATTTATTATCAACTAATCACACGGACACAAAGCAACTTAATACTATTTTTGAATCCTGCAACTTAGCAGTACTTCCATTACAGCCCACCCATCACACTAGTTCATCGCACACCTGGATTGACTTGATGATGACATCAAATGTTGCTAGAGTCCTTAATCACGGTCAGCTGTCTGTACCAGGAATCTCTGCGCACGACCTAGTTTACCTCCAATACTCGATCCGCGTACCGAAGCAAAAACAAAAATTAATAACTAGACGCAACATTAAATTAATTGATCCTGCACAATTTAAGATAGATTCTATTTCGCTACCCTGGTCCAACCTCGAAAATCTCCCGACACTTGATGACAAACTATCCGAATTTAACCGTCTAGTGTTAGACCTATACGACAAACATGCACCCTTGAGAACGGTGAGAGTGACTAAACCGCCCTCCCCGTGGATGACAGTTCAAATAAAAGATCTCATGGCCAGGAGAGATGGGGCGTTCAATCAATATAAAACAAACCCTACTAATGAAAATAAAGAAAAATACAGAGGACTTCGAAACAAAACAAACCAAATTATACGGACAGAAAAAAGACGACATACTTATAATTTACTAGACCCAAAAATACCGGCACGAAAAATGTGGCAACACCTCACGCAAATGGGTATAGGAAAACAAAAAACAGATGACACGCCAATAGAAATACCTCTTGACACCCTAAACACTCACTTTACAACGCTTTCTCAAAATGCAAACCCCACACACAAAAACACAAATTTGGAACATCTAAAAGCTAACTATATCCAACCTACCCACGGCAAATTTTATTTTTCTCATGTAACACCAAAGTTCACCCTTCACGCGATCAGACGAATAAAAACGAGTGCTCAAGGAGTTGACCTTATCTCGATAAAGCTCATTCAACACATGATACAACTTTCGCCTATTCTAATCGAGCCAATAACTTACCTCTTCAACTTCTCTTTGACAACTCAACAATATCCAACCACGTGGAAGCATTCACTTGTTCGCCCTCTACCAAAAAATACTAAGCCAGACTCAGCCAGCGATTATCGACCCATAAGCATTCTTCCCGCTCTTTCAAAAGCTCTAGAATTCATCGTTCATAAACAAATGTCTCAATATCTGAAAGATAATGACTTATTAGATAAGCATCAATCCGGTTTCAGAACTAATCATAGCACATGCACAGCATTAATTAAAGTTACAGATGACATTAGGACAAACATGGACAACCGACAACTCACACTTTTGACACTACTCGATTTTAGCAAAGCATTTGACAACGTTGACTTTGACATATTACTCAGTAAACTTAAATCTATGCATTTTTCTGACTCAACACTTGAGTGGATGAATTCTTATCTCCGTGGTAGACAGCAATGCACAATATCAGGTGACAACCAATCATCGTGGCTGGCGGTAAATGCTGGGGTACCGCAAGGCAGTGTACTTGGGCCCTTATTATTTTCTATTTATATAAATGACATTTCATCTTCTCTTACCCATTGCAGTTATCACTTATACGCCGACGACCTACAAATCTATCTACGCGCCTCGCCTTCATCAATTAACCATGCAATATTCTTGATGAACGAGGACTTAAAAGGTCTTTCAAACTGGGCTGCTGAGAATTTTTTGAGTATAAATCCAAATAAATCACAAACAATTATCTTCGGCTATCACAAATTACTTAAAAAACTAGATTATACAGCACTGCAACGCGTCACTTTAAATGGCGTCGTCATACCCTTACAAAAAACTGTTAAAAACTTGGGACTCTACATGACGGACAACCTCTCTTGGTCAGACCACATTCAACACGTGTGCCAAAAGACTTACGCAGCATTACACTCACTCAACAGACTTAAAAACTTTTTACCTACCAAACTGAAGACAATGCTTGTCCAATGCCTCATACTCCCACATTTTGACTACTGTGACGTTGTTTATAATGACTTGACCGAAGACTTGGCAATCCGCTTACAGAGGGCTCAAAATTCATGTATACGTTTTATTTTAGGAATCAAGAAATCCGATCATATCACCCCTGGTTTCAAACATCTTTCATGGCTCCGTCTGAACGAAAGACGTAACCTTCACTTAGTCTGTATGGTTCACCGAATACTATCCACTTCTTTACCCGCATACCTTACTGACAATTTTCAATACCTCCACTCAAACCATCTCTTTAACACAAGGTCGAGATCAGGCACACAACTTACTTTTCCATTACACAGGACAACTTTACTTGACAACTCATTTACAATCAACGCCATTAGAACTTGGAATGCCCTTCCTTCAGAGATCAGGGATGTGCACATCAATAATTTTTACATTTTCAAGAGTAAAACTCACAATCTATATTTCGAGCAATGTCATCACAAGGCCGAAATATAGCTATAATAACGTAAAAACCAAATCCACCAAATAGCTATCTATATATTATTGTCTAAAATTTCGTAAAACTTTCTTGTTGCCGTATGAATGGGGTGTGCATGAATGATAAGCCTGTTTCCTGTTTTCCTGTTTTTTTGTTTTGTTTGTTTCTTTTGTTAAATTGCTATGTATGAATGATCGTAGACACTGATTAAATAATTACTGCGTTATTATTATATTTTAATATGTTAACGCTAACTTCAAATTAAACTCTAATGTAGTTTTCGAATGAATGGTTAACCTTATTTGCAATTAATTTTTTGTTTTTCATTATGAGTTTGTATTTTAGTATATATATTGAATAGTTAATTATTATTGTACTACTGTCTTTTGTTTATTGTCTGTATCAAAATGTATTATTTGTTAAAAGGTTGGATGGAAGATAAGGCCTAGCTGGCCTTAATCCCGCCTTCAATAAAGACCATTATCTATCTATCTATCTATCTCTCTCCTTAATAATGTCAATGGAAAATAAATAGAGTGAATGGGATGGATGAATGAGACGTTGATTTTTGTTAGTGCATAAGTTGAAAGTTTTAAGTTAATCATATTTATTTGTAATCAATTTGTATCAATTTGTACTTAATTAATTAAGTAAATAATTTGTATTTCTACTTAGTGATAGTAGGTTGGTTGTAAGAGAAGGCCCAACTTGCCTTAATCACGCCTGAAAATAGCGACATTATCTATCTATCCATCTATCTATCTATTTTTTTTGCTTCGTATGCCAATAGAACAGTTCTCAAACCATTACATCCAACCGCTTTGTGCTCGCAATTACCCGGTCGACAAGAAAGACCATCTCATGTGTTATTTTTCCATTTAAATTCACCGACGAATAAAACATTGTTTGTGAAGACTCTGTCATCCATTTCATTTCATCGCACAAAGAGATGGTATTCTAAAGTTATTAAAAGCAAAAAAAAAAAAGAGAGTGAGTCGTTTTAACGTTGAGTGTCATGGGGAGTAATTACCAAGAGGAGCGCATTATGACGGTAGGCGACGCCCCCCCCCCCCCCTCCTCGCCCCCTCCCCCCAACAAAGAGATCCAACAAATTGCCGTGTCATTGTACTTCAAGCCCTGTGCACACAAAGTCATAAGGATATAGCCACAAGGTTTAGGTTTAGTTATAAGCCGTATTGGGATATAGTGGTTTCGATGTCACACAGGTATGTTTATATATGCTTAAATAAGATGTAATTGCGATTAATAAGAAGGGATAAAATTAAATGAATATACTCAGGTTCTCTTAAAAATCGATACTTTGTTTGAAATTACGTCATTTCCGAATGACATCCCCAGTACCTTACGTAATTATCTCAAAATCTGTGGTATGTCACGCAGTTGTCAGTATGTTTATATATGCTTAAAGTAGATGCAATTAAGATTAATGGGAAGGAATCAAATGAAATGAATATACTCAGGTTCTCTTAAAAATCGATATTTTATTAAAAGTACGTAATTTCCAAATGATGGCCCCTAAAACTTACGTAATTATCTCAAAATCTGTGGTATGTCACGCAGGTTTGTTCAGATATGCTTAAAGTAGGTATATTTGAGATTAATAATAAGGAATCATATTTAATGAATATACTTAGGTTCTCTTACAATTTGCTACTATGTGTGACCGATTGTACATCGTTGACAAAAACAGAGATATCGAAGTCGTATTCCGTTGACTCGTTCGCATGTGATAATCGACTTGGTTCTTTGACCCACTATAGTAAAAGTTTAATCTAATATAATATGAAATATTGATCGGAAGTCGATCAGGCAATGCGATTAAACAAAACAAAACACGCCGACTGAAAGGTCGAACCTTTTAAGGACTACTGTGCATGTAGACGGTTTTAAGTGAAATGTTACTGGATATTGGGTTTACTCGCATACGAAAGTAGAGAGGGTGGATGGACAAAACAAGAAAATGTGTTTATGTAGTCGATGTATCTATAGAACGTCTAAAAAAGGTTTGAGCCTAATATTTACTTCTAACTATCCACTATCCTGTTAGGTAAGTCACTTTTAACAGCACTGCGCTTTGCTAATCGATAATCACCGCACATATATGGGGTTAAATGACATAAATGACAATATTTTTTTTATCTATAGGGTGTATTCACAAATTGCACATGGTGGCCACATTGCAGGCCACAATGGCATGTGATTGGTAGTTCATTGTTACTATGCTTCAGCTGGCGTTTGATGCAAATTCAACTGTTCTTTAATTTTGGTTTGCTATTATCACTTAAAATCAACATTAACAAACTCTTTTGTCTCGAACACTCTTTTAATCGTTTACAAAAGCATACAATAATCATTTTCGTACACTTGATCGGGGGATATACGTGTTCAAACTCGTCATATTTCCCCGTAAACAATATTATTTGTTTTCTACTGACAGCTAAATGAAACTTGAAATAGTACTATAGGTGGCCTCCAATATGGCCGATGTGACGTCACGTGAATACTCCCTATAAGAAGTTTATGCATTCTGATGTGCAACAAATTAGCTAGTGTACATTGTTGAGCCTAAAATGGCGCAGACAATGGTCAAGCTTAGCAGCATTATCTCTTGACAGTTTAAGTGGCGTAAGGTCATACCAGTGTAATGGCGCCTATTGCATTGTTGTGTATTGTTGTTCTAATTGTTAAAGGTTTACTCAGTGCGGTCCAAGGCAGCCACTGAAAAACGCCATAAACACATTTGACTATTTGAAAGTCTTGGTCCAATCTTACAAAGTCCCAATAACTACTTATTCGTCGAATAGCTTGTTTTCTCCATGACAACGACCAATCAAACTCTTGAAATCTTCCAAATAGCTTAATAGCTACAAATAACTTTCCTTTAAGAAGATATGCACAGTCAAGTGTCAAGTAAAGTACATGTTTTTTTGCTATGGAATTGTTTTATTACATGCTATTTTCTGTAAGAAGAACAAACTCCATAGCAACCATAAACAAATCACATACTTATCTCGACTGTGCATTCCGCCCATACCTAAAATTGACATAAACTGTCACTAAATGCAAAGATAGATTTTGTAACGATTGGCTATAAATAAAGGTCACTCTTCATGTATAAGAATGGTGACTACTTCCTACTAATGACGTTACTGGGAGAACAGCAGAAGTATTGAGGCACTATGCAGCCAAGAGACACGGCTGAAGCCATACATGCTTTCAATTGACATGGGGTGAGGGGCGGATTAATGAGAGGCAAACACGTGACCCGACCCGATAGGCCGCCTCGTCTGGTTCTGACGTGGGACGTGTGACGTACGTGACGTGTGGGTGGCCGTTATCTAATCCATACGTCTGTCCCGTGTTCTCAAACTATAGACTTGGACTCGTCTAAAAAAAGAGTTAACAACTACGGGAGATCCACATTTCCTTTGTCTCCGCTGTCGGTTGGAATTTACACGGGGGGCGAAATTTTACATCTTAGAGATTGAGCACACATTCCGATTCGTTGTGGTGGGGGGGGGGGGGGGAGGAATCTCTTTATGGACATTGATGTGATTTATTTCGTTTTATAGTACTGTCAAATTTTATATTTTATGTTTATTTAACTCACTATTACAAAGTATTGTAACAGATTTGAACAATAATGCTGTTGTTTTTTCCGATTCGCTGAGATCTTATTGCTGTTTACCTTGTCTGGGGAGGGGTAGAATTTGGCCAGGGGTGAATCTGTCAGTTGTAGACGAGTGTACATGTTGAATACTTTGTCCTCAAATAATCACACGTTTTATTGGTGTGATAATTTTCGAGAAGAAAATATTTGTTTTTTCTCTCACAAACTGAGAGGATTCATGGCATAAAAGTTAATTCATATCTGATATTCCCTCTGTGAGTCGCAGAATAATCATTTCATCGAAATCCTCCGCTCTGCAAACGTGAGAAATGTGTTTTTCGAGATAGAATGTGATTAAAAAAAACGGACAATTTATTTCCTCGATGTGAAAAAATAATCTGGCTATTTGTTTTAATTTACCAATTTAATTTAGGACGATCGTAAAAGCGGGGGGGGGGGGGCGTGAGTGGATGTGCAAACACATGGAAATACAATGTTGAGCAAACATGCCGTGTTTGCATTGTTGGCTGCATGGCTGGACATAGACTGGCAAATAATTCGCACCCATGGACTGTTATCGATATGGTGACTAGACACTATAGGCACTAGTCACTATAGGCACGAGGCACTGGGCCACATGCACAGTCGACGGTAAAGTTAACTATAGGATTTATGGAATTGTTCTATTACATACTAACTTATTTTCTATGAGAAAAACAAACTCCATAACAACCCTTAACAAATCCTATACTAAACTCGAGTGTGGCACTATAGACATTAGCCCCTGTAGGTGAGTGAAGTGTGAACCAAAATCGTTTCTTTTTCACAGTCGAAATCAATGGTAAGATTTGAATCCAACGATTGCAGGCCGGATGTGGCCAGTTAAAAAGAATCATTTTTATTTACTCTCTACTAACCTAGATACAAAAATCGATTCTAAGTGGTGGACATTACTTTTCGTTCTACATCTAAAATATTTACCCACAACGCACCTCGCAATTTATCTATTACGCATAACACCCAGCATACTCAGTATTCCACGACCTCGGCATGTCCCCATATTACCAGGTACTCTACCACTAACCACTATAGTCACTCCTAGCTCGCTACTCACCAAACCTCCCCACTTACTCAACACACGAACCCAACCCCCCCCTCGCTATTCCGGGAACAAATGACACGCAACGCAACTCTACAGCAACGTGTATGTCAATAAATTCACAGTCCGATATACTCGAAGTGTCGGACAATGCGTTTAAAAGCTTTGCCGTTTCGCTAAATGAATATCCACAGTTGAAACGCGTAGCATGAAAAGAAAGAATAAAACAAAACAATATATTCATTTTTCGCTACACAGTGTGCACATACATAAATGAATATTGTTGTATGATAAATAAATAAAAGTCGAATTATTTATTCATGGGGACACATTTACGTTGCATGTGTGCGGTTGCCCAGTTATGGATTGGCTCGTGAATATGTTATGAGTGTTCATTGCGACAACAATGGCCGTAAACATGTCAGTGTGGCCAACTGGTAAACGAGTAGGAATCAAACACTTAGTGGCCGTGGTCGATTATGTGTTGGTCTGGTTCTACGTCCAGATTCCAATCATTATTGAGATTAGTTGTAATGTGGCTTTTTCATTTTCAATTTCCATGTATTATTATAATACCAATTCATTATCTCACATAGCATAATTGCCAACGTTTGAGATGTAAAAAACCCAATATCACCATCAAGATAGGTACAGAAAAAAAACTAATATTAACTCCCGTTTCTTTTTGTAGTTCTGTTTTGTGTCCGTCATTTAGAAGAACTGATTTTCAGTGGGTCACTTTATGATATTTATTTTATGCTTCTTTGCTGTGACGATTGATCCGTTTTACATGTACACGCGTATCATATTGATAGAGATAACTCAATTTCTAAAGCTCGAATCGGGAATTGAACACTGGATCGTCTACATTGGAAGCAGGGATAAAGCCAGCCAGAAAAAATGATTGTATTATGCGCATCGTTGCATTGACGGCTCCAACAGTTCACAGGTATGACGATATCGTAACTTCTCTCCCCCCCCCCCCCCCACCCAATACCGTCCACAAAACCTTTACATTCTTTCATTGATATGATTTGCCGGCTGTCCTTTCATTGCACTGATTGGCCGCCTGAACTTCATTGCTATGATTGTCCGGCTGTCCTCTCATTGCTATGATTGTCCGGCTGTCCTCTCATTGCTATGATTGTCCGGCTGTCCTCTCACTGCTATGACTGTCCGGCTGTCCTCTCATTGCTATGATTGTCCAGCTGTCCTCATTGCTATGATTGTCCTACTGTCCCTCATTGCTCTGATTGTCCAGCTGTCCTCATTGCTATGATTGTCCTACTGTCCCTCATTGCTATGATTGTCCAGCTGTCCTCATTGCTATGATTGTCCTACTGTCCCTCATTGCTCTGATTGTCCAGCTGTCCTCATTGCTATGATTGTCCTACTGTCCCTCATTGCTCTGATTGTCCAGCTGTCCTCATTGCTATGATTGTCCGGCTGTCCTTCACTGCTCTGATTGTCTGGCTGTCCTCTCATTGCTCTGATTATCCGGCTGTCCTTCACTGCTACGATTGTCCGGCTACCCTTCATTGCTCTGATTGTCTGGCTGTCCTCTCATTGCTATGATTGTCCGGCTGTCCTTCACTGCTCTGATTATCCGGCTGTCCTCTCATTGCTATGATTGTCCGGCTGTCCTTCACTGCTACGATTGTCCGGCTGTCCCGGCCGGGACTGGGGTCGCGGTCGACATTGACATCCACACAGACTGACGAACATCCCGACAGTTTCTAGGTCACCGGGTTAATCGAGCCCCGACATAATTATACTCACTCGCCCACGGATAGACAACGTCTTCGCTCTGTGGCTACGCGACCGGGGGGGAGCGGGGCACGCAAGGAGGTGCGCCCATTAGATGACGTCATCTGCATTAGAGAGAACACGCGAGGGGGGGTCGTGGGTTCGATTACGGCAATCCTAGACAAGGTTTTACCCGAGGGCGAAAGGCAGATTCTGGGATTTAGTTCTATTCTATTTCTTTCTCAACTATCTTAACACCTACATATACCTAGTATTTTATTATTTATTGTGGTTTACCATACCCAGATCGGGTATGGAAGGCTACCGTAAGGCTGCCAGACCCTCTTCAGTCTAATAGCTAGTTGTATAGTAACCTGAAGAGGGTCACATCAAGTAAAGTTGGTAAGCTTAGTACTGCAGAGCTTTCTACGAAAAACGTAAGTGTACCCATTGGCAATCAAAATTGTGATTTTCAGATGGGGAATTTAACCAACGGTTGTATTATGAATCTCGTTTCAATGATGGCTACAAAGTCAGTATTCATTAATTATACTTTCATCGCTCGTATTTAATAAACAAACAATGTTTATTCACAGTAAAACATATAATAGTTTGTGTTGCTAAATCCTAAACGTTTCCTCTCTTATTCCGTTACAGAGCCTTATGCACAAAGCGAGGATACGCTTTGTATAGTTGCAATTGGCCGGATCTAGAGATGTAGTTAGCACAGGCTTGTATCAGTTGGTTTCTAGTTTCTCTGACGACTCCCAAGTCCCCATTTAGATGTATGTCAGTGACATTTCTGTATTCAATAGTATTTTGGTATAGTTAAAACCCCTATCACGAACCGAGAATCGAAATATGGGCCTTTTGAATCAGAAGCAGCAGAAACAAATCACAGGACCAATGAGCCGCATTCATCGTTCATTACACAACGTTCACTCCTTATTGTCTTACTTAATGTGGGGCAATACAATTATAATAATTTAATATTCACACTATTTTACCCCTACCTGTTTATTGTCATGGATCTTGATTGGCATTATGACATCAATCCGATACTAAAAATACTGATAACAGCTTTCAATAATTACCGAATGTCAGTACTTATGATTGCAATAAATACGATTTTTGAGTAACTTGAGTAAAAAAAAAGAGGTATGACCAGAATAGAATGCCAGTAAATACAATCTCAGTGAAAACTAATAAACCTCAAATAACCAACTATCGCTCCACGAAGGATAATTGAAACGATCTAAATTGAAGATATCGAGAAATTGAAAATATAAAACAGTTACAATTAAAACATCTAGGTCACCAGTGTTAAAACAGTAAACATGCCATAAAAGGACAAGTTTTGCAACAAAACAAAACATTATAATACGAGACTTTAACACTAATTAACCTACATCAATAGAATAAAAATTACAAGACCAGTGAGTAACACAATTTGTCGATACTCGCAAAGTAAAACAAAAATGTACTTTCCGATGTTCATTTGAAATGACAGCACAAGTGTCGCTAAATCGTCACTTAATACGCTAGTCAACTACTAAACAAAGTACAGAAACTGTCACCAATCTCTTCAAACACTTCATAATCGCAATAGTGACTACAAAAACCTCTAGTCACAATTCTGATCATCTAAAAGTGACTAAAGTCGTCAAGTTCGTTCATTCACTAAATTTTCGTCACATCTGACACTAAAGTGATAAAACTTCACAACCTCACTTAGTCACTAAACTAACCGATAAAATAACTCACCTTTTCCTCTCTGTCAATACTGTCCGGCCTAAGGATCGACGCATGCAGCCGTCACTTAGTATACAAACAACGGGCGGCACAACTCACAAGTAACGGTCACAACTTTCTCCGTCGTCACTAAACGAGTCCACATCCATGTCCTTTAACACCGAACACGCAAAACTCTCATGACGTCATCATAACCGTATCAACACAACAACTCCGCGAGACAAACACTAGAGTTACACTAACTACACCGACAGACGAATAAACAAACAAACACACGGTATTGTTACTTACTACGACATGCAAATAAAATAAACGAACACAATGTTGTTGCAAGTGGAGTGACGTGTCTAGTGTAGACTGGAGGTCAGTGATGTAAGGGTTGCGTTGAGACCTGCAAGGGGTAGGTTGCTAGCCGGAGTGAGCCGCACGCCACACTGACATACACGATAGGGAGGACGGAGCTTGGCTTGGATAGGGGTGTACACTGCACGCATGCCTAGAGGGTTGCACAGGTATACACGGGGCAGGGTAAGATAGAGCCGGCGCTATACGGCTGGCAGGGTAAGATACATGTCACACGATAGGGTGGACGGAGCTTGGCTTGGATAGGGGTGTACACTGCACGCATGCCTAGAGGGTTGCATAGGTATACACGGGGCAGGGTAAGATAGACCCGGCGCTATACGGCTGGCAGGGTAAGACACATGTCACACGATAGGGTGGACGGAGCTTGGCTTGGATAGGGGTGTACACTGCACGCATGCCTAGAGGGTTGCACAGGTATACACGAGGCAGGGTAAGATAGACCCGGCGCTATACGGCTGGCAGGGTAAGATACATGTCACACAATAGGGTGGACGGAGCTTGGCTTGGATAGGGGTGTACACTGCACGCATGCCTAGAGGGTTGCACAGGTATACACGGGGCAGGGTAAGATAGACCCGGCGCTATACGGCTGGCAGGGTAAGATACATGTCACACGATAGGGTGGACGGAGCTTGGCTTGGATAGGGGTGTACACTGCACGCATGCCTAGAGGGTTGCACAGGTATACACGGGGCAGGGTAAGATAGACCCGGTGCTATACGGCTGGCAGGGTAAGACACAGCGCGTAGAAAAGTACAGAGTAAGTAGCAAAATACAAAACTCAAAATTCGTTATTATTTGGGTTCTTTCAAACCAGCTGTAAAAAGTTAAAACTGTCAAAGAGCAGCGAACTTACTATCTTTGGCAGCGAACATGTTATAATGCGTACGCTGAAAAGTCGTGTTGAATGTTAAAAAGTTCGCTATTTTGTGAATTCAGTTATAAGAGCGACATGCAATGGAAAACAATAACTTTATGTCCACAATTCACATGAAAAACAATAACTAAAAAAACAAGTAGAAATATAGCATTGAAGGTAATCTTAGAACATCAAAATAAAGGTAATATAAAGAGAGAACATTTTATTATTAATAAATAACAATAAAAATAAAATCAATAAAGTATGATCGAGCAGGGTTTTAATCACTCGTATGTACGTCAACCCTCACAATGACGTCACGACGCAGCTTTGCGCGTCTCGGCGTATAGCGTATAATACCGCGCATGCGCAGTCGTCGTCCCATCGACCCGACGTCAAACATTCAATCGCGTCCTCAACCCGCACACAAACGAGCAACAATCGCACACATTTCCAACAACACACGTGTTTGTTTACGTCGAGATGTGAGTGGGCTATCTGTCACTCCACGGCCAGGTAAGCTCTTTGACTTTACTATTTACCATCAGTGTGCAGTGCATGTCAAAGCACTCGGTGTGTATGTTTGTGGGGAGTCACGAGTCTGCGATGTTAGCGCTACAAACGTCGACACGTGACGTGAGAGATTGGAACTAAAGGTGAAGCCAAAAGACATACATGAAAACGTGCTGGGTGGAACGATAATGACGCATAATGATCGTGATACATTTTATGGCCAGTACTGTAACATACATATAACTATTAAACCGCCATTGAAAACAAAATGATTGGTTGGTACTATAGTCAACATTATCAGGAGGATAATTGTCATCGGGACATTTTATTTCCGGGGTCTAAAATCCCAAAATTAAAAATATAACTAATAATTCCGCATGTTTATCGGGTATATTTTGCTTTTAGTATCGAGGCAAATCGAGACGAACGGTCATAAGATTACGTGTAAAAGTTTTGTAAAATATTGTGGTTTTATATTCGGCAAACCCGAATATAAAATGCCATAATATATAATTGGCAATAATCTTTACACTACACGATGCAACAATTTTCAATTCATCTTTCTAAAACGTATCAATCTTTGGTTTACGCTAAGTATTTGCACGTTAAGTTCCTGTCTTTAAAAGTTTGTATAATGAAAATTTGAAGACCATCAATAAATCATGTTATAAACAATTTCATCGTAAGAATATTGACGATATACCCAAATCAAGACTGCGATATTTCTACATGTTAGCCTCCACAGATTTCAGGCAACATATTTAATAGTATGATCTAATAAATAAAACACTTGGTATTTTTTTTATAGACTACTGTCTTCTATCTTACTCTTTATCCTCGTTTCTTACCTGTATCTCGGTATACCTTAAACCTCGGAACTTTAAACGCAATCGTTTACAATGGTCACTTAATCGTGTGTAATTTCACGCAAGAGTTCGCACCAACTTCACGACGCGTTGTACAGCACTGTACAAGTGTTTACGCAACAGTTCGCACCAACTTAACGACAGCACTGTACAAGTGTTTACGCAACAGTGCGTACGTGGTAGCTGGAACGACAAGAAGCTGCCGTGGTAAACATACTTTGTAGGTGTCATATAACAAAACAGCAGATCTGTCAATCCCCTAGCGGAGGTTCGGTAAACCTCATTAGGAGTTTCCCACGTGACGTCACAGCGGCCATGATTGCGACAAAATTGATCTCAGATCATTGGAGATATTTTTAAAATTTACTTAAGAAGCATAATTAAGAATTTAAAAACTAATTATAAGTAATCAAAAATCACAAATTACGCCACACAGGCTGAATTTTAACGAACTAAGTTGTATTGTGTGCTACCACAATAGTCTTAAATTGTTTCTCCATGGCAACGTCAAAGTTTTGTCAGAAATGTGGCCACCTTGCGCACAGATGTGACGTACGTGCAACCTATGAATCGACTTCCTTCTATCGCTGAGCACAAATCTTGTAAACATTGACTTTGGAACCACCATAAAAACGCGATTTCTTTTAATATCGTCCACCGAAAATGTAAAAACAAAATCAGTTCTTGTACTGAGTAAATAGGTATATAATAATAAATACAAAGGTCATGGCTCCCGCTACTAAAAGCAGGGTTAAAACCCTCCAGGCCGACATTTACCCTCACCCCAACGTCAGGACACACCGAAGTGAAGCTGGCAACGGTAAAGGTGCGTAACAACGCATAGACACTGCGGACTAGGCGACCTTTTCTCTCTAACATGGACACTGTTGAGTGTATAGAGGGCTCTGATTGGTTTATGATTGCTGTCACGCACGCGGCCGTTCTATCAACTACCCCCCCCCCCCCCCTCCCCCCCCTCGCCATCGCACACCCACACGTGGTATAGACGAGACGCGGCGGATATTTAACCGGATTTTCTCCCAGCTGGGGCTCGAACCAGGGAAAGGTCAGGGGTGAAATCGAGGTGTTGTGTACAGTCCAGTGCGATAACGTTGTGCTCTACAGACAATTTGTATTTGTAATTTCGTTGCAGCTTAAACTGGTGTTAACGTACTTAGGGCCGGTCTTACAATCTCTTAATAAGAAAGTTATTTGTAGCAATTAAGCTATTTGGAGCATTTCAAGGGTTTTGATTGGTGGTTGCCATGGAGAAACAAGCTATTCGACGAATAAGTAGTTATTGGCACATTGTAAGACTGGACCTTAGATTTTTGTATTCTATTTAAATGAATAAAATTGTTTTCTTTGTTTTGAGACATATATTTTGATTGTTATCATCATCATCATCTATTGCCGTGTCCAACTCTGCGTTGGGTCGGCACTGAAGATAGTGGGAATAAAATGATGATATTCGAAATATTGAATTCGAAAATATTGAAATTTGAAAATACCCTGTAGACCCAATCGGTGATGATAGATACTTAAAATAGGCGACATATGAACATCATAGCTGACAAAAAACTGATGATTTTTTTTTTTAATACCTTGAATCTTTCTCAGGATGTAAAATAAAATTAAATACCGTTAATTTTGTGTGGCTTACTACTGTGACTGACTACCCACTGTCGTTGAGTAGTTAACACAGGGATGATAGTATTTGATCTTATGAAATAAAATGTGTGTAACCTACTCAAGTACTAAATGAAGAAAAGGTACATAACCTTACTACTGACATATAACAACAAACATGACAGCTGGGTACACCACAGTGATCAACGTGGCCATCTTTTAACTCAAAGTCCCCGTGTACATAATTCAGCCAGAAAGTCTGACGAGGGTTGGCTGGTTGCAATTCATAACGCTTACAACTGTGAACTAGAAGAGTGGTTTCGCGTAGAGTGGAATACATCCCCATGAATAAACCGATGAAATATTATCTTTTTGAGTACAAAACTGTGAACAGACGTTTATAAATTACATGGGTTGCGTTATCCAAAGCAGAACTTTCTTGTATCAAAGTGCGAGACCAACTGTATCTGGATTACGTACCCTGAAAGTGCATTCAACTTACTTTCCCGCTTTACATTCATTCACATAATATGACAAATGGTGCGCGCTTAATGCAAAGAACAATATCCTCTTTGCAATTCACTAAAAGCAACAGGATATTTTCTCGTTTTAGAAAATGTACACAAAGCTTTGAGAATAGGTACGCGACAAGTAGTTTTTTTGATAAACACTTTCCATTTAGAATGTTCAAATAGTTTTTTAAAGAATCCATTAGACGAAAAATTACATAAAAGTGGACTGGCAGGATCGACTTTTTAAGCGGTTTTTAATTGACGATGATTGATAATTACCTTTGTTCTGTATTTCAATCAAGCTAGCGCTATTTAATCGGTAATAACACGTCAACGGTAAAATGATTGACGCTTTAACCATCAATATTGTGTAGCGTGACAGATTACCTCAAACTAGTTATATTATATATTGGAAATCTGGCTTTGCCTTTTTTCATCAATCAAGCAAATCAAGTTAATTTATTTTGTATTTTATAGCATTATCGATATTAGTAGTGTAATGTTTCCAACGTCAGAAATACATACACAGCACATTTTAGTTTTTAAGTGAGGTTGCTTTCATTCGTGACTGTGAACGCAAAGCAGTAGTCCACGAAAATGTATCCTGCATTAATTAAAACTTGTGAGTGATGAAGTGAAGCAGAAGTCCACGAAAAGGTGTCCTGCATCATTATTAAAAAATGAATAAACACACAGCGAATAGTTGTTTGGTGGACCTCTAGGTCGCAAAAATGGCTGCTTGAATAAGAATGAAAAGACAGACGAAAAAGGTGAAAGGTAAGAAACACTATGCTGATGAAAAAAAGGGTGATCTTAGACATGTAAGTTACCCATTTTTGCGTACAACGGTTACCACAAGGACATAAATATATGATTTGATATATGACACCGGTTAACCTCAATACTGTGATAAAGATAGACTGAATGCTTGAAATCGATAATAATCTTGGTGAGATTCATATCGCCTCGATAAACCTCATCAGTATAAACACATGTTACCCCGGTCAAATAGCAATTTTACCCGGAATTAATTGGTACAGAATTTTTTTTTAGCAGAAGTTGTTTGCTATGTATATCTACATATTCCGAAGAAAGTTTACCGCCGTCCGACCCCCCTAATTAACGTTATTAATTAAATTGCTAAAATTAATTAATGCTTATATAATCGTTATTTTCAAAGATTTTTCTGATATTGTATAATAAATACATTAAGTAAGGCCTTTTGTAATAAGAACAATATTGAAAACCTGTATATAGATATTTCGGCAAGCATTAATTAATTAATATCAATATAATAACATTTTTAATAAAATGGTTCCCGTGTATAATTGGTATAATGGAATATATAGTTGATAGTTGTAAATACATAAGTAAACACATATGAAACTACTGTAGAAAGTTTACCGAAATAAAAGTAATATTCGTATAATAGATCAGCATAATTAATGAATACATTAATTACCGATGTTTAAAAGGAATACATATTTGAATGTATGCACTGTCTATGGGTATCAAAAGAAAGCTGCCGATACGTGGGTTTTAATATCGGTATCTCCGGGAGAAGTAAAAAATAAAAAAATCCTAGAAGAAGGAGGGGGGGGGGGGGGGGGGAGAAATGCAGATGTTTCGTTAAACGTATCAATCGAAAGATATTAATACGTCGTTTTTAGGAAAAGTACTTTAACAAGGCGATAAAAGAAAATGTACCCTAGTACTTGGCTAATATATTGGTGAGGAGGGGGGGGGGGGGGGGGGGTTAAGTAAAAGAGCGCCTTGTAAACTCAATTTTAATGTTTACCCAATTTAATTGATGTGACTTCATAGATATGAGGTTCGATTACTCCGATACAAAAGACCCGTCACGGCTTGGGTTAGAATAAGCCCAGAGTGACCCTGCTGGTCGTAAGAGGTGACGATAGGAGACCCAGTGATATTCCCTCACCCCCACTATCCCACTGATGATTTATTCTCCCACTTGTCCTTGTCCCCCCTTGCTGGACTCCCTTTATGACGATTGACGACCTCGCGATGTAGATGGACCTGATTCGGAAGACGTCATATGACCTAAGGGGTCGAGTACGTCGTTAAACACCGCCAATAATATAATCCGATACAAAATTCTAGGCCCGTCTTTCAAGATTCAATTTGCAGTGATTCACCAGGCAATGATGGTAGAATTCTCATGGTTAGCCGACTCTACGTGCGGCATCATCTTTTGCTTGAAGTATTGTTATGATAGGTTATTGTCTTGACCCGATGTAGGAAGCTCAGTGAATCTTGATTTGTTAATTATACACCAATAATACGGCCACGTGATTGGGTTGGTGAGAAAATTATTTTTGCTGCTCGAGCAACAGTCATGTTTGGCTCAACTGAATTGTAGTGCGTTTATTACCATGCCACTCCGTTTAAAATATATTTTGTTTTTATTTTGCTGTTGTTGATAGCCCATTATAATCACCATCAACTACTTCAGTGGTATTTTAGTATTTGCTTTTGATGTACTATGCATATTGCATAGCAGCTCTTCATAAGATTTGTCTCTAGACCAAAGTATAAACGATGCAGTCAACGCCCTCCATAAAATACAAAGCAATTGTAATTTATTTTTTCATATTCCATATTCTCGTATTCATATTCATATTCGTGATCATAATCGGGGTCGGGATGGATCGTTACCGTACATTTTCTTATACGAAATCATTACGACATAAAGATTTTATTGTGAACAGCGCCATAAGAACCATGTAGGTTAACTCTTCTATGATTTCTTAATTGCGATTGCGAACCCGATACCGACAATTGCGGTTATGGCTTTATATTCCAAACAGTATGCACAAGAGAAAAATTTTGATCTTGCCTTGGAACACTCAAATAGTAAAATAATCTGAGGGTAGTGTTGCCTCTGATGACTCTCGAAAGACGCGCGAGAGTCGTTGGAAAATCAGCAAAGGATCGACTTTATTGTATTTCCACAAATGAACGGCTCAAAAATAATTGCGCTCACTGAATTCGATACCCAAGTAATCAATATCAACAACTTATTTACTTTGTTGTATGAATTGCATAAAAATGTTAGTCTTATTATATGTTTATCTAAACGTTAAAGTTTGTTTGGTATTACGGTCGAAATCTTCGTGTTATACTGTTCATTGAGAAATTCCGCAGTAATGACATTACAAATTTTGTTAAATCTTGGTAGACGGGCCATAAGTTTTGTATCGGAGAAACCGGACCTCATATTTATGACGTCACATCAATTGGTGCCAGATCCAGTGATGCAAGTGGTAAGAAAGAAGGGCTGTAGCTCAATGATCTTTTCCCCTCCACCTTTACCCAATAACAAGAGGTTTAAAGAGACAATAAGGTGACATTTTTAGTGTTCAGTAAACATTTTAAAGACTTTTATTAAAATCAAGTCTTACTAAACAAGTTTTCCATGGACGAGGTAATCTTGTTTTTTCGACTTATTATGTTACTGTTTTAACGCAAATTACTGTTCTGTTGTTGAAGTGTGTCAGTGATACTTGTTCGTTTAGCTAAATTTGAGTTTATTTCACATCGGGTCTATTTGACTATATTTTGAAATGTTATTTATATCTGATATTTTAAAACATACGAAACAAGTTAGTTATATTGCTATGATGTATATACATAAAAAAATAAGTACCAGTACGGCGCTGCGGCACACTTTCATCATTGGTTAGATCACATCTAAAATGGGTTCATAAAGCGCCTGACTTTATTTACCCCCCGCCCCCTCCGCCACCCCCAACCGCCCTCCTCCCCAATATATAGGCCAAGCACTAGGGTACATTTTTTTAATCGTGCTGTTAAGGTACTTTTCCTAAAAACAAGGTATTAGCTTCTATTTTATACGTTTGACGAAATATCTGCATCCCCCCCATCCCCCCCACCAAAAGAAAAATGTAGTTTTTTGTTTTTAATTCACCTGGAGATACCGATATTAAAACCCACGGATCGGCAGCTTTCTTTTGATACCCATAATGCATACATTCAAATATGTAGGCCTATTAAACAATCGGTAATTAATGTTTTCATTAATTATGCTGATTTATCATACGAATATTACTTTTATTTCGGTAAACTTTCTACAGTAGTTTCATATGTGTTTACTTATGTATTTACAACTATCAACTATATATTCCATTATACCAATTATACACGGGAACCATTTTATTAAAAATGTTATTATATTGATATTAATTAATTAATGCTTGCCGAAATGGCTATATACAGGTGTTCAATGTTGGTTTTATTACAAAAGGCCTTACTTAATGTATTTAATATACAATATCAGAAAAATCTTTGAAAATAACGATTATATAAGCATTAATTAATTTTAGCAATTTAATTAATAACGTTAATTAGGGGGGTCGGACGGCGGTAAACTTTCTTCGGGATATGTAGGTATACATAGCAAACAACTTCTGCTAAAAAAAAATTCTGTACCAATTAATTCCGGGTCAAGCCTATTTCAGCTTTTATATTACCGGGGTATGTATATACCTCGTAACCATCGGCCATGATCAAAGAAGTCAAATAATTAAAAGATGTGACATTCTAGTCTCCTCGATACAAGGAAAGGTTAACAACGATGCGTCAATTCTAATTAAATGCGACATTTTTACTGCGGAGCAACATTTTTTCATAAACAATTAGCAAGTCCGCATTAACGACGGCCTGATAATTAGTTTAATGTCATGGTAAAGCGTGTGACGTCTAAAGTTAGGGCTTAATTATAAAGATAATTTACTAATAGTAACTTTGGGGATTTTGAATTCAATTTTGTTCTTGAGATATGACTAAAAAACGATAATTTCACAAAAAAATTATCATATTCCGTTAATATTATAGCGATTAATAAATAATTAAGCCTAATCAGTTTCTAATAACGGTGCGAGAAGTTGTATAAAAAAACTTTACACGAAATTAAAAATCAATCAGGCAGTGTAAAGTATTGTATAGGTACATTTAAGATAAACTTAAAATCTTCAAGACAAAACGTTCCGTAAAACCGGCCCCCGTTATAGCGTTTATTAAACTCCGGAAACAAAGTTAGTTTTTCATTTCGAAAGCACATAATTCAATTTCTATAAAGTTACAAAGTTTGACGCGGGCCTTATTGTGAAACGACTTAAAAAGTCAAATGTTTGTTAATAAGTTTTGTGAATGAATTTATCACCCAGTTTTGACGCTCAGTGAAAGAGATTTGCTCTTTTAAAGATATCGAAATACCTGGAATTTCGAGTTGATAAATAAACAAGAAATATTTTTTGATAAAAATCATGAAAATTTTTGTGGTACTTGAAATATTTACACACGTTTACATATATATACATTGTGTGTATCTTTGGGATGAGAAAATAATATAAAAATGAAATATTTAATTGAAAGTCATAAAACCAGCATACGGTGTTTCGTAGTCCACCACAAAAGGCTTCAAATGTTTCGCCATAGCAACGTACTCAAACTGTCAAAGAACGGTCGCCAAAATGGCCGCCACGAATACAGCTGTGACGTATGCGTGCAGCCTATCAACTGCAGATAACAGCATTCAACATCATAATCTGTCTATAAAAGATTGTTCTGTGTAATGACAAGGCTTAAGAATCACATCCCATGTGACATTTCTGACCTATTTAATGTTTTATGTAAAATAAATGCAGACTTCTAAAGAAAATCAGATAGAACGGTTTAAATTATAAATATGATAATATTTCAAATGAGTGACGCACGGCACATTTCTCAAATTAATATGTTTATACAAAATACTGAAAAACAAACAACTTAATGTTAAGTATGTTTTTCATCCGAGCGGAAATAGATGTAAAAAAAAACAGGAAGGAGGTGATCAACCAAGGAAACTTGTATACGTATTTATCATAGCTGTCATAAAACCCGGGTAAAATGACGTCATAAAGATGCAGTTAATCACACACGGAGCTTATTTCAAAGGGCGGAGATCTTTGAAATGTAATAATGCAAAACCTTCCGAGATTACATCCTATGTTATTAAGGTAGTAATTGCATCACACAGTAATCACCGTGAGAGAAAACCCTCGTTACCGCAACACTCGCACACATGTTTGTACATAATCTATTATGTATGCATTTTCTTCACGATCATTCCAATCTGGTCATGCCAAGATCTCGTGAGTCACCGTCATATTTCCTTCACAAAGCTACTCTTAACGTCTTTAGAATGTGTGATAACCAATAATCATAGAATCATGTAAAGTAATACAAATTATTGTACATGTTAATTCTTTCGGACAAAAATTAATGTATATGGTCTGTTTCACAAGAGACAAAGAGTATTTGTTGATAAAATACTTCTAGAAAGGGTTTGCATGAACTTGGGATAAAGCCAATATATATATTCGGGAAAAATAAACAACAAACTGTGTAACTTTAAAGTTATGACATTATACGATTGAGTGATGATTTAAAAATGGTATGTTTATTACAAAGGACACCTTCTTAAAGTGGTTACTTTCGATATTTATAACAAACGTATAACTCTAAAGTGTTAATAGACAACATTCGTAAAAAATTGGCTTAAACACGAATTTCCCGGTTACTTCATAAAACCTACCATTAATCAACTTTCGAATCCCACAAAAACTCAGATTTATTTTTGTGATTTAATAAAAAAAAAAACACACACACAAAACAAAAACAGACAAAATATGATTCGGCTCAGCTCAAGTATAAGATTTGTCAACGGTTATTTACTTCAAAGCTCCATCTCTGCTCACAGCGCAGAAGACAGAAGACAATCAGTAAATTGTAAAGCAAAAAGTAGGTAGGGCTATATTCCCTGGAGGGGATCAATTATTTCAGATTGCCATAACTCAGAGTCGAGTCAGTCGAGTGTTGAGATCGCCGGGTTGTGTAATTGCATGAAGTTTTAATGCGAGCTGGCCATGGTGGAAGAACTCGGCAGCGGGGTATGTGAATAAACCAGGGGGTCGACCTCCTTCATTCTAGCTCAATACGCAGCGGTGGATGCGTTGATGCGTCGCCCGCGTTTCTGCTATAATTAGAGGGGGGAGTAGTTTGTTAATGTGTAATGTACTTCTGGGGAGAGTTTGAATGGAGCGAGCTAAAAAGTTAATAGTTAAAAGTAATAGTAAACATTTCATGGTTGATACTTAAAATGAAACTAGCACAATGTAAATTTAAAGTTTTGTTTGAATCTACTGTTGGAGGCTCGTCGAATTACTGATATAAAGGTGCATTCACAATCTTTACTAGTACTATGGTTTAATGCCACAGGCTTCTTTCATTGGCTGGGAGGGAGAATACTGCGCTCTGATTGGCTGTGACTAAGGTTTGTCTTCGTCTTAATCATTAAACCATAGTACTAGTCAAGATTGTGAATGCACCTTAAGTTTGCGAAAATATATTTTCTTATCAAATTGAGGGGCGTCATGTAAAAAGGGGGTAATTATCAAATACTATCAGAAATTTGGTGACGAGTAAATTGTAATAAAACACTCGTTCTTTTAAAGGTAGAGTAATGCGCAATATTTTTAAACCGATAGTAAATATTATTTTGCGAATTTTAATCCAGACCGGCACCTCCACCAAACCTCTGGAAAACGATTCCATTCTTTCTTTGGCATGGTTTATCTTTACTTCCAAAGAGCTCAACTATCCAAACAGCTTAAAATAATCACCAAACCGAACGATGAAATCAATTTTCAATGCCAAATTAACCATTCCCATCTTCAGTTACAAAAGTTAAGAGAAATAGAACATAATTAATAATTTTAAAGCTATACATTTTTTAATTTATTTTTGAACCCAAAGTAGAGTATTAAATAAAGTTTTTTAATTCAAATTAAATAGCCTTATTTTCAATATGACTATAAGTTTATTAAATGTATATTAGGACACTGATATTTTAATTGCAGTTCTGGCAGAGTAGTATAAAGAATACTGTCACAACGCCATCTATCTTCCAACTATCTAGCTTGGAGCGAGATGTGAAAACCTCAGAACCTGTCGAGTGGAAAACATTTTTGATTTAGTTTGTCAGTCCCAACTTTCTTATCTTAGCGCAAATTTTTTCCTTCGTTAGAGAAGTTCTTACGAGTCTAAGCTTTTTAACAAAACCCAGCCACGTCAACTGTGTGTTTTTACAGCGGGCATCCAGCCTTACATGCCATCCACCCTTGGAGCGCAAACCATCAGTTACACTGAATCATTTACTCCGAGTACGTTAGGTCACACCACGTTGCGGTTAGGTGTAATTAGTGTAGATGGCGCTGAATACACTAACTTGCCCAGAAAGAGTAAATCAGTGCAACTCGGTTGCAGACAAGTGTAATTATAGTGAAGAGTGGCCGTTGGATACCGAGTAAAACCCATGGTACTTGGTTACAGATGAGTGAAATTAGTAAAATATTATTAATATTATTATTATTATTATTATTATTAGTTATATTGTTATTATTATAATTATTCATATTATTAATATTATCATAATGATTAATATTAATATTATTAATAATATTAGTGTGGAGAGGGCGATGCATACTCTGATATGATCAATAAAAGTAAACCGTGCGCCCATGCTTAAGTGTAACTATCTTCAAACATCCCCTAGCGAAGAGGCGGTAAAGCAAAGCTAAATATTACCTTACAGCAATATTGTCACATTATACTATGACCCTATCAAAGAAAAAACTGTTCAAAATTCGCGTGTTGGGGACATAAAATAAAATGAGACACGAATCATTTATACTGCTATAGTATTGACGGAATGTATAATAGGGATGGAGTTGCATGTGTACTTAAAGTCGATCGATGAAGTGAACAACCCATTCAATACAACAACTAAACTATTCAAATCAAATAGACATGAAAAAATACTTTTTTTATTCTAAATTATGAATTTCAAGAATTATACATGTGAGTAGCATTTAATACTGAACTTCTTGAAATTGTATATTTTTTTTTTATTAATAAAGTATATTTATAGTTTCTAATTTGAGTAGATTTGACGTAAAATTGACACACCAACGCGAATATCTCGAAAACGGATCGCGTTCCATCATCTTTTTCAAACGTATTCATGTTAGTCATGAAGTTATCTACATTTAGGATGAAAATTTGTTACAATATATTACTTTTTGAAGGTGCTACGCAGTTATACGATTGAAAGTGTAGGTTTTTGTTCAGTTATAATGTATAACATAGGGAATTCCAACGCTTTTCAACACTCAATAAATAAACAACTTATAGCGGTAGGTGCATATTTTTTTCTACAATATTCACAAGCTTTATCTCAACTTGCAGTACATACAATTTGAATGATTTATATTACATGTGCAGTTAGGCCTATCATCGATCGACTTTAAGGAATCACATTTTTGGACTCGCATTAGTTCACAACAATTTATAATAGACTTTCTGGTCGAGCGTGTTTCTATGTGATTTGACCTACTATCGACTCGATCTCTTAGTACTTACAAAGTGTAAAGTGTACTAAAATATCTGTTTACTTGGTGCCTATATATACAATTCACCCATGATACTACCCGTTCTATGAATCATTCATCACACGGCTACCCATCCAAAAACAAAACTAGAAAACGTCATTGACCACATTTTATTTTACATTGTCCATTTGACATTTTCTGGATAAAATAGGCAACGAAAAATGTCGATCTATCTATCAGCTGTTTGAAGAACGCTTTGTTATATGATGGATATTAACGTTCTTTTTTTATCGAAAAATACTTTGCAGGTCATTTTTAGGGCGGAGTAGGGGAGTTTGTGATGGGGTAGGGGGAGAGGGAGGGGTTGTGTCATTTAGAACACTCAAACAACATTGTTTGTAAAGCGATATCGTAAACATGTGACTGCTGACCGCTTGACCGGCACAAAGGTGAATTGTCCACCACCGAACCGTATATATATATATTATCAATTGATCGGCTCCAATCGATACGGCTATAGCTGACCGACGGAAGGAATAACCACTGCGGGTATAAATAGCCGTCCACACTCCACGCCTGGCCGCTAGGGACCGCCACACACGCGCGTGAGTGCGCTGCGGTCGCGTTTAGGGGATGACGTTTGACCTTGAACGAGATCTGTCTCGTGCGTTTGATGGAGAGGGAGGGAGTCACGTGACATCTGTCTTTGACGGGGAGACGAGTCATTACTTTCGTAGACTCTCTATCTTTGTCACTCTCGAACACGTAAGAGCATAGAGAACAATAGTCGCAGTCGGTGAAAAATCCATTTATATTGAATGTCGACATTGTTATCTTAATATTTTTTAACTAGTTTCGTCCGCTGTTAGGTCTTCCATTCCAATTAAATATTAATGTTTCAGCGAACTGAAATTCATCGTGACAGCCACCAACCAATCAAAAGCTTTGAAATCAAACTGAGACCTAAATATTTAGTTGGAAGCCATAAGAGTGGACATTAGTAAGAAAAAAATATATATACACTAGCCTGATTGATTTCGTTAAGCGTAAACAATATTTAAAATTATTTAAAGAAAATAGTGACATTGAGTGTACTTTCTACCCTTCATTTATTCACGCCGTAAACCGTACAAAGGACAATAGAGTACTCTATTGTACGGTGTTAGCTTAGCTATAGCTAGTTATTTAGTCAGGTATATAATTGAGCTAAGTTGAACCTATTGTCAATCTCAGAATAACACAAAACAAGCACAGTTTCGGAGTCCGGTGTTTTGTCATCGCGTGGTTGTTAGTGTTCTTGCGTTGAGACAGACGTAGGGGATGATTTGTCTTGGACATGTCTGGACCAGGATTAGGTCACGCCCCCATTTGATGGAAGCATAAAGGGTGTTATTGTGTGTATTGAGACGGCTGAGCCGAATGATGCGTATCTTTCGCACATGGGTGCGTAATTGAGCCACGCATTATACGATGCAAACACGGACATCCGCACAAGTAGATAGACGGTTACACTTTGATATACATAATTAGCAACAAGAACACTACTATCAATGGTCTAGTCACATGACTAAGAATCAGAGTTGAGAAGTAACTTTTTGAAAGTAACGCGTTACTTGTAACGCGTTACTTTTTCGGTAACTTTTAGGCTAACTAGTTACTTTTTCCTCGACAGTAACTTTTAACGTTGAAAGTTACTATTGATAGGAACTTTAAAAAAAAAAATGAAAAGTTACTTTTGAAACAGCCTATGGTTTTTTAAATGTACCAACAGCAAAACACTCGTATTGCGGCTTTTTCAGGTCAAAAATCTTCGACCCCCCCCCCCCCCATTCCTAGAATTCATACATAACTGTATCCTTTGGAAACCATTCCAGCAGCAACTAAATAGGTTGAATGGGAACTGAGTGACAACCAATAAACATAAGTGGATGTTATTTCTTTGTGTGAGCAACACTGCTTTGCTAGGACCTCACACTATTATCGAAGGTGGCCGGCAGACGTTATAGTTCAGTAGTATTTGGGAAATGGATTAGTGGATGTATTATTGTAATAAACGTAGCATGCTGAATGTTCGATGGCCGTGAAAACTTTAACGCGCTTAAGAGGTCCATCCATACCTTCGGCTCTTTTGTTGACATGTCCAATTTTGACTTCCTATTCACTGTTAGTCTTTACAAAACTCAGGCTGCTGTTCTAATGATTTCCGACATACTCCGCCCGGCGCCCGCCAGCAAGGATTAGCGGGTTGAATGAAACTTGAAAGCAATATTATCAAAATTTCCCATCAAAATTTCCTAAAAGTAACTTTTAAAGTAACTTTTAAAGTAACTTTTAATTTTCAAAGTAACTTTTAGTTACTTTTTCTAACAAGGAACTTTTAACGTTTAAAAGTTACTTTTAAAGGCAAGTAACTTAACTTTTTAAAAGTTCCTTTTTAAAAGTAACTTACGCAACTCTGCTAAGAATCAGCTAGAAGTCGACAACCACTTTAAAAATAGGTTTTTCTGTGAGTGTGAAGAATTTGTGTCTCTGTATTTCGAAATTATGAATTTGTATTTACATTAGTTTTACTATCACATTTGTGTCACGTCCTCTGTTATTTTACCTTTTCCCTACTTTTCTTAAATAGGTTATACATGTATATAAAAACAATCAAATAAAAATGAAACAATATTCGTATATTTTTAATTGTTACCACTTTCAGTTTTCAATCTGATGAATATAGGCAATACAATTTTTTTATCCCTCTAGGAAGCCATTTGTATTTCCCGGAGAATTTGCGCTATCGCGTAGATCGCAGCTAAAAAAGTACTTTTGTTGAAATTGAAGCAACAAAAACCCGTACAAACATATATAGAATATGTCATGTGGTACGAACACGCGGCATGAATGTTCACTAACGACATTCACCCTCACGAACACGAACATGACTAAACGAAGTTTCAACTTAAACGTACCTACAAACTACCTCGAACAAATTATTTTACACATGCAGCTTACAAGGCTCACATTAACACGCATACGCACAAGTACACATACACGCATGAAGCCACACGCACTCTTCAAGGCATACAACACGCTCTATTAATAGTAGTAATAGTAGTAGAACCATGTAACTAATATATAGTTTCTCCAACATGGTCGAACAAACTAATCGTAAATTTTTACGTTGGTGCTGAACATAATTCCAACAAATCTTCACCAGAGCATAAATATATAAATTGTCTACCCATTCACTTAGAAAAACCTTACATATTAATATGCTTTCATCACAGACGAGGGACTCGTGGCCAATCAGCGATCGGTATATGAAACTGGGGCTCGATGGTTGGCCAGGAACCACTTGTCTATGACGACAGCATCTGTAAGGTTGTTTCACGACGACTTTATTCCAGAACTGATTATCAGTTGAGATTTGTTATCATTTTCGGTTTTTTGGCTTTTGGAAAATAGATTTCCCTAAATGCTCATGAGTTTGGCGAAAATTGAGAGAAATTCAATTTTTTTAAATTTAAAATTAGAGCAATTAAAGTTAGATAGAAAGGGATAGCGGGGGTACAACCTACTACCCCTCCTTTTCCTTTTCCTTTAAGCTAGGAAATTAAGTAATTTGTGAAATTTTCTTCCCCCACACGCGTTTTCCTCCGTATGCATGAGTGTTTTAGTATGTGAGGGTACACATTTGTTTATTTGACAGAAAAATCTGTGTAAATGTTCATACTATACTAGTGTACTCAATACAAGTGAATCCTTTACATGTACACTGTTAGTGTTAGTACACGTGTGCAAGCTTTGTCGAGCCATCTACAAAGCAACTCGACGTTATTAAAGAAGTATGGTATAGAAATATGGTATAGAAGTATGGTATAGAAGTATAGTCTACCAGCTACAGTCATGTAGATTGTTGTTTTCCGCGATGGAGTCGCGACCATATGAAACGGAATCTAATAAAGACGGAACGGCAACAATAAACTAGGAACGAACACGATCTCTATGGAGAACCGTCCACATCTGCTACTCTTTGTTATTCGCCGAGTCTCCGACCGTGTAGTAAACAATCTCGATTCAAATGTTTTCGTTCGAGCGTTGTCCGCGTGGGGCGCCACCAGACGGCCGGTCAAGCGGACGTGTCCGGCCTACAGTACTGCCAACGTCGAGATGCACTGCTAGCAATCGAGGAAACTTACCGGACGATTGCTTAATTTCTCGTAAGATAGCGCTAAACTCGTTGTGTTTGTTTGTTGTCGTTATGGGTTGTCATGGTTACGGTAAAGTCCGAATTCATTGTGGACCCTTACCCGCAAGGAAGGTTGCAGTTAGCAAATCGGTTTATGCTTGTTCCTCAACAATTGTGTTGCTTGGAGACCACTATAAATTGGGATAAGGGATCGCGGCCCCCTCCTCCCCCCCTCAACACCAGATTACATCTGAATCCCCTTTTATTTTAACCTGAAACACACTACAATTAAAATTGATGAACAAATAAATTTGGTATTTCATTAAGGTCCAGTCTTACAATGTCCCAATAACTACTTATTCGTCGAATAGCTTGTTTTCTCCATGGCAACGACCAATCAGAACTCTTAAAATTCTCCAAAAAGCTTAATTGATACAAATAACTTTCTTATTAGGAGATTGTAAGACCGGCCCTAAATAAATAAAATATGGTGTTTGTTATCACAAGATGACCTACGAACAGATGTACCGAGGGAGGGGGATGAAAATGAACGTGAGCACGGAGCCTTGTGGTGGGAATCGAACCCGTGACCTTCTCAATTAAAGTATTGACTGCTACCGCTGAGCCAACTCTTGTGCCTATTGTCCCCTAGCGTCTGGTAATTGAAAGTGACGTTATGTACTTGAAAAATGTCAAGTACACCAAGTGTAGTAGTCTGAAGCGCACATCGATGCCATCAGGTTGGCAGCCCTGACTACTTGTTTGAATATATTAAAGATAAACGCGGTGCTCGGAAGAGAAGAGGAGAGTGAGTAGTACTCTCCAAGAACTCTCGACGTCATCTTGAGACTCGAGAGAGTTGGAGGGTTGTAGAGGCAACAGGCGAGGCGGGCAAACATGCCCCTCTCTCGTGGTAAGAAGTCACTTCACACTTCACAGAACAATGAGGATATGATCGGTGATTTGAGAGGTGGAGACAATCAAAATTAAATTGTGTCGTTTAAAACATGCGGAGTTTTACTTAAAATGTTTCAAAAAGTGAAAATGACGATAAGAAAACGTCCCTTTACAAAAACAATAAAGAGACCCTTTACTTATGAAACCTGTAGCCCAGTGGTTTAGGAACTTACACATCTTTCGAATATACTGAAACAAAATTATTTTGGTTCACTAACTCAAGAAGTGGAGCGATCTACGACAGAGTCTATACAAAATATCGAGTGGAATAAGTAAATCAAAATGGATGTCACGAAAAAGATTGCACACCCCTGACCTAAAGTGTAATTTAAAAAATACTAGCCAGTTAAAGTGTTCTCTAGGAACAAAAATAAAATTTCTCAAATGCCACATTATTCTTTCCTTATTGTGTTTCTAAAGTGGCTTCTACCATCATCATTTGCATGATTACTCTGGCTACCGTTCGTACTAAGGGTCCGTTATTGTTTGGAACAGTTCCAGTTTGAACCGATAATCTCACAGCATAGTCTTGACGTCCTCACTATTATTACAACAGAGCAATTGATGACATTTTCTAATTAGTTTTCAAATGTAAGAATGTCGCTAAAAGTGTAGCGGCACCTCATCTATGACGCTCATGAGGGGGGAGGGGGGGGGGGGAGAGAGCCACCACTGCATTGCGCCTACTTTACGGCAATCTGGAAAAAATAACCTGCATCGGTGTAAAACTGTGTGCAGTTTAAATGAACTGACATATTTTTGAATAGCTATAATTTAAAAGTTATGAATTCGCGGAATACATGATGAAAACAGAAAGATGTGTGTGATATTAATAACATGAAAAGTTCTACCTAGAAGTTCGAAACTTACTTGGTTTCCAAAGTAGGTCACGCAAACTTAACTCGTACGTCGTTTTTCTATAATGGCAGTATAGGTTCAATAATAGAATGTTAAGTCTAAAAATGTAACACTAACAAATAATTAAGTTTGAGCAAAAGTTGATAGCCTTTTTAATTCATTTTAAGTTTGTTTACATTTTAAAGTATGTTTTTTTATCCACTTGCAATTTAGACTATCATGAATTACCGTCTGCTTTGGTCCGAATTCACTTTACTTTGTTAATCTCCGATCATTAATCTCGAATTGGTAGCCATGGTTTCAACAAATATAATATACACTCAAAATGAATGGTGTTTTCTACCAGTCGCCATGTTCATTTGGAGCAAATCTCCAATAAACGATTTTTAGAGTTAATCTAGAGGGCCGTGATTACTTCTATCTAAGGGTCCTAGATTAATTCTGATAAAGGTAACATATTTTAACGACTAATATCGGGACTAAAGGTTTGGTGAAAGTGGGTCCTATATACATACAACAACGCAATAGTACTTGGCATAAGGGAGTACAAGACCCGTCTTCTTGCAATGAGGACTATCGCGATGATTGCCAAGGCATCTCCAAGCGTCACAAGCGTCGCGGCGCCACATACGACGCTTCGTACCGTCTGTCGCGCGGAGAATCCAATTCCAAAATGCGTGCGTTGTTTTCTATGTCTACATCTCGTTTACCCGCGCCCTGTAGACTACGTAGCCTGGGAACAGATGGCCGTGTTTGCTTTTTGTGCTACCCGACGTAAGAGAAAGCGAAAAACAAACGCATTGGGCAAAAAGATAAAAACAATGGAAATAAGTCAAAGAAAAAGTTTAATATAAAACCAAAAACCGCACACATCAATAACACGTTGAAATTGTGATTGTTTAGCATTCATGCAAGAACAAATATGACTATGAAAGCTGAATATGAATATGAAAATGAAAGCTGAATGAATATGAAATTAACGAATGAATATGAAAGCTGGATCTATATGCAAAGGTCTCTATATCATTTGATGAACTCACTTTATAACCGATGTTTAATTTTAATAGTCATCCTATTTTGCAATTTAGCAGTTTATTCCATTGCCTTTCCAACACTTTTGGACCCTCTCCCCCTGCTCACATTAAAAACTCATGAAGTTGCCGTTTTTTTTTAGTAATATCTGCAAAAGTAATATAAAATAGATGTAGAGGATTGGTTGCAAGACATAAGAGTGACGTGAACGTCGAGTTTGCAAATGAATTTGACAGGGTGGTATGATTTTATTTATGTCCAAATCTTGGTGTCAACTGGCAAAACACCATACTGTGTTGGAGAATAGACTTGATGTGTTTATATATTATATAAGTTTATGTTAAAAAAATGTTTTTCTGGTTATTCTGCCACATCACTCACACTCACCTTACTTCATGTGTCCACATTTGAAGACCGCTCTGGGTCCCTGTGCTTTCGTCCTGACTTGGTTCCCCTGACCATTGGGCGATAATAACCAAGTTTTGTCACCAACTTAGATAGTTTATTTAAATATTAACACGAAACTATCCAAACGCCCAACTCTCCATTAAACACCGCCATGAAATTCCACTCCGTGTACATTTTTCAACCGACAAATCGATTCTCATTATTTATTTACCCACCTCCATGTTTGGCGGCAGTGATTCCATTTGGGCTTCGTCTAAATCATCATAATTGATCAATTTTGCGTTTCGCAAAGTTTGCAAAACTTGGTGAAAATGTCACAGTGTGTCTGATAAGGGAGGAATTATCTATGACGCTCTACTATTATCGGGTTAGCGTGGGAGGAGAAAATGCGACGGAGAGTATTCGTGACGTCAGCATTATGACGTCACGTCCATATAACTTGTACGAGATATTCAGTGAGTGTACGTGGATTGGTTGAACCAATGTTAAGTTGTTTTTGTTGCTGTAAAATGCAGCCGTGACATTCATTAAAAATAAATAAATAAATAGACTTACATTTACAGTCTACCCACTCGGTAACGAAACTGATTTTCAGTGGGGGACTAATTTAAAGCGACTAGACCAACCCTGTAGGCTCCGAACACCATGAGGGGATCATAGATGAGAGGATACAAAGATTAATTTAATAAAAGCTCAAGTGGGATGCGAACCTACATCTTTTTAACTATGTTTGTATTCGGAATGTATTGTTCATTATTTACTAGAATTAATAATGATGATACCCCATTGTCAGTGTTTGTGAGTATTTATGGACTGATTTGATAAGCTGTGAGTGTGGGGTTATATCAGAAACAAGCGTACAACGCATTCTTGCTATGACGGTGTAAACGTATCAGAATATTAAAATATACTGTACGCCCCATAACCATAAGTTAATTACATACATTATTTTCCAAGATGGTAGTTTAATCTTTAATGTAGAATCCTTAGTAGCCTACTCAAGGCTGTTGGACTAATAAGTTTATGTATAGGTTCAAGTACAAACCAAGATAAAAACCTTATTACGTTCCTCATTAATTACGTTGTTACACACCTCAAGAGTTTCATGTAGCGTACTCGCAGAGAAAACACAAAAAATATTCTCCAAGTCAGATAATAAACACTGGTATACATGCTTGAAGGCGAAGATGATATTAAGGTTTTACGTTCTATATTTTTGAAACTATGGCTAATCGAGACGATGAGTGGGTGATATATGAAGATGAAAATTAAAAAACGTCACATGTCCAAATCAGATCCATTGCACATCGCGGGGGTCGTTATAAGGAGAGTCCAGCAAGGGAGAGCAGGGCCAAGTGGGAGGAACAATCTTCATTAAGACAGTGGGTGGAAAGGGACAGGGTCTCCTTTCGTCGCCTCTTCTCTTACGACTAGCAGAGTCACTCTGGGACTATTCCTTCCCGGGCCCAGACGGGGCTGGTACACATTCAATTCATGAACTCAGAACCGCGCAGCTACTGATTGGAATCAGAATGTAGTACGCTAAGTCAACACTTGAAGCAGCTAAGTATCTATTAGTCTCCTAATGGTGAGTCCACACTTGTAGTCAAGAGACACACTTGACGCAATAGCTCCATTCAACATCTGCTAATTACCAACCATTCATTGGGCAGTGATCTTCGTGTTTATGTTTCAATAAATACCATTAGCATCACATCTGGGAGATTAATTTAGTGAAGGTTGAGAAAGATCACATATAAATAATCACTAACGTGATTTCAAGCAATTGATCCGTATAATCACAGATAAAGATATAGTCTTTATCATTCACAATCAATAGGCTAAAGAGGGTATGGGCATGCCCATAACCCTATACACTGGGCATCTTGTCCGTTCATGGGACAGAAAAATAACAATAACATTGAATGGGTATCAGGGATTACAAACCAAAGTTATAGATCTTGGCATGTGCGGAAACCTAGTGTATACTTGGCTTTTTTGCTTGGAATAAACTAAGCTGATTACTAAGCGAGCGAAGCGAGCGTCTCCACGAGCGAGACTCTTATGGCACTTCGTTCTGTTCTGTTTTTTTTTTTTTTTTTTTTTGTGTACTAGACTCTTATGGCCCTTCATGCTGTTTGTTTTTTGTTTTGTCTTTATGTCTGTCGATAGCGGTCGAACGGAAAATCCGATCAACATGAAATTTGGACCATCCACAAGCCTCGATGTGGATTGAAGGTGTATAGTTTTGAGGCAAAATCGTTCGAAAAGTTACAAAGTAACACTCAATAACTGTTAGTAACGGTGGCGGACCGCCGCGAAAACACTAGACAGACAACGAAAATTCTTAGCAACGCAAATTGCACTGCATTCAACAATATCGGGAAGTATAATAGCTATGGAAATTAGAAAATTTTTTGAAATGCACATTCTTGAATTGTTGTTAGTTGTTGTTTTTATTAGCTTTGAGATCTTTTCGCCAGAACGTTCGTAGATATGGACGCGCTCGCTTATCAACGCGTCAAATAGAGCGTTTTCCTAGTGTAATTATGCACAACAATGATTACCCATGTGCGGATATCGACTGCGGTGATGAAATGTCGGTAATAAAACAAGTGAGATCCAAGGCCAACCACGTTCAGAATGTATCGACTTGTTAGTTGTAAAGTCTCTCTCTATTAATACAGCTGATAAAGTTGTCCCAACGTAACAAGTCATACCGACTTCACATCCTATCACACCTCACGCACGCTGTTTGAAAGAAAATGAAAAGATTCGCATGCCATAGTTCTTTGATACGTTCGTAAGGGGGGGTCTTCCGTTTAGTTGAGTCACAAATACACGGTCGTATGATTATCTCTTATGCATCTGTTTCAAGAAGAGGTTAGAGAATTAAAAAACAAAATAGGTTTACTATTTGAATAGGCTATTTCATTCTATTCACGACATTATTGGACGATATATCCGTAACAGTCCATCTTATATGGGATTCGAACTTAGCTCCCTTAGGGCCGGTCTTACAATCTCCTGATAGGAAAGTTATTTGTAGCAATTAAGCTATTTGGAGGATTTCATGAGTTTTGATTGGTCGTTGCCATGGAGAAAACAAGCTATTAAACAAATAAGTAGTTATTGGGACATTGTAAGAATGGGCCTTAGTTTCTCTCATTTGAGCTCCAACCATTTCATACGAGACAATTAAAAGAAATATTTAATTGGCTCAGACTAAAGTAGAACATAAACATCGTTTATTCTTACGCCGCGGTGTAATTTAAAGTTGGTAAAACCCTCGATTGAACTGTTTCTTAATCGAACTATATTTGATGAATCACCAACATGATCGTAAGCATCTCTGTTAAATTTATAACGCGAAACCGCAATCGTTATCACAACCGTAACCGCAACATCCGTTCAGCACAGCTCAACAACACAGGTCACATTGTGACGTCATTGATAAGAATGGTTGCTCAATGGTAGCGTACGTGACTTACAAGCCACAGTGCGAGGGTTCGATTCCCGGTTCAGTGCTGTAGAACGCGGGACCCAACGACGATTCTTGTTCCTTTACGTCTCTATATTGCAATCATGGTATTCGAGACGATGAGGGGTGATAGATGAAGATGAAACATGCTTTATGCGGGATTCGAACCCACGTTCCTAGGTGCCATACGCTTAGAACCAACATTCCAGCCATATGAGCCACAGCTGATGGCCCCGACATGATCTGGAGGTTGTGGGGTTCGGTTCCATGTATGGGCAATCTCGATTCAAGGTATTTTCATGAAATTCCTGAGTGACAAAGTTAATACTGTCATTTACTTCTTTAAACAAGAACGTGACCATGTTTTCATGTTCATTTTCATTCCATTCCAACTGAAAGAGACAATAACACCTTGGCTGGTTCTTCGTTTTTAAACCTTTCACTCAATAGCAACGTAACATCTGTATTTGATTGTATAATACTATACTCGACTCATCCACTATGCAATTACCGATTTCAAACTGTGAAGTATATCCACATTACCGACTCTATCAATTTGAGTCTATCAATGTAATTATACTATTAGAGACAACGAGTTGATGATACAGGACCGATAGAGATATCACGCAATACTTGTAACTCAGAGATCGCCGGTTCGATTCTGGTCAAGGGTAATCCTTACTGAAAGTTGTATCCAAGGTTTTCCTGCTAGCAGTTATTGGCATTCGTCCAGAGTGACATTAACAGTGACAGTGACATTGATGATTACAGTCGCAATGACAGTGATAGTGACAGTGACAATGTAGTGAGAGTGATAATGACAATGATAGTGACCTTATAAGGTGTTGCAAAGTCACGCCTCGACGCGAAGTGTGACAGTGCCCATATACGAGGTACATCCCGAATGACAACGACAGTGACAGAATAACAGTGATAGTGACAGTGACAAGCCAATTATAGAAATTGAGTGACAATGCAGTGAGAGTGATAGTGACAATGAACGTGACCTTATAAGGTGTTGCAAAGTCACGCCTCTACGCGTGGTGTGACAGTGCCCATATACGAGGTACATCCCGAATGACAGTGACAGAATGACATTGACAGTGACAATGACAGTAGGGTGACCGTTGAAGGTGTTGCTAAGTCACGCCTCTACGCGTAGTGTGACAGTGCCCATATACAAGATACATCCCGAATGACAGTGACAGAATGACAGAATGACAGTGACGATGACAGTGACAGTAGCGTAACCCTTGAAGGTGTTGCAAAATCACGCCTCTACGCGTAGACTGACAGTGCCCATATACAAGGTACATCCCGATTCCCGAATGATAGTGACAGAGTGACAGAATGACAGTGACAATGACAATGACAGTGACATAATGACAGTGACATAATGACAGTGACAGTGACAGCTATCGAGCAAGATGGCGCCGCCCCCGTCAGTGTGACGAAGAGCGTCGTGCGAAATGCGAATGGAGATAATGATTTTCTCGTAAAGCTGTACGAGTGAGTGAGTGTGTGAGAGTGGCTGAGCAGTGAGCAGTGAGCAGTCGCCAGTCTACCATCGTCCGCCGGCCGACCAGGCTGTCTGTATTCGCACTCCACTCTTCTCTTCTCTGCTCCACGACCCACGGGGAGGGGACCTGCGTTGTTTCATGGTGAGTACTATACCCGCACACACCACACACACGCACATATACTACTCCAGCACTTGCACGCACAACTTGGTCCTAGATCGTTCTATTTCGACGACTCTTGGACCCACATATTCCAGGATCTAGATTCTCAAAGATACCATACTGCTAAGTTGTCTTAGGTCCGGTATTAACTAAATATTTATCCCGGGACCTTTGGGGGAAGGGGGGGGGGGGGCTTTGACCTTTGACACTATAAACCCATAGCCGGGATTATCTTGTTTTCTAGACAACATAGAAGTCAGGCATCTTGTAAATCTGTTCCCAAGTTATATGCATACGCTAAAATTCACAACTCTTGTCATCCTAGCAAATACAACCTTCCTGGGTATAAATTTCGTACACCATATTTAAATTTGGTGTTCGATTTATTATTTTATAATATATACAATAAGTCCTTCGTAGAGTTTTCTTATTGTAATGTTTTACAAGTCGAGTACCTGTATGAATGCAGGCATTGTTATATAACAGAAGTGCATTTCGCTCTACAGGTGAGTATTTACAACTGATAACGTTTATCACAGACGCGTCAGGATGCTCACGAAACTAGATTAAGTAAACCCAGTCTGATAAGAGTAATCAGAAGCGTCACTCTGATAAGATGATCATCTTTAGACGAGATCGCACTGGGTACACCCGCGCGCGCGCACGGTGGCTGATAAGTGTTATCAGAACCACTTGTTGCAGCCGTGAGTGGTACGACAACACTTAACACTTGTTAGTCAACATCAGCTTGCATTAGTGCAGGTGTTAATTTACATTCGCCATAGGTGTGTGTGGATCTGTGAATAATATTGTGTTTAATGTGGGTGTAGACATATACTGTAATGTAATCATTGTGAAAACATACATCTTGCTTAGGTTTTGAGTGCTTACGAATACCTGCTGTTGGTACGTGGCAGGTTCATACAGAATATTGTGAAATTAACTATTTGACCATTATACTGTTTTTGAATTTAAAAAAAATGAGTTAACGTTAATATTTCCTTCACAGCTGTCATTGATTTCAAAACATGGCTTCAAAGAAGAAGAGTGACAGACAGATCAAAGAGAAGAAAATAAATATCAAACGTAGCAGATGTTTACTCAATGGTAGATCAGATTCCAATACAAAAGTATGGTGGACACATTTGTGACCTTTAAGAAAAAACGTTGCACTAAGTTCATGATTAGTTTACTTTATATATTTTTAGTGACTGTTGCGAAATTGGACACTTGATAGAGAAGCTATAATTCAGAAAGCGGTTTTCAATTAACTGATGTGCTTATACCCTTCTCCTATATAGTTTACCGACAAGTTGAGTAAACATAAGCAGGTTTGTCCGATCAGGTATTCGTAATCACCCTTAGGGTTAATTTATCATCGTAATTCCACCATTTTGGCAAGTGATCGGCATTTTGAGCTATATTTTAACTGAAGGTAAAAAACTTACCCGTTCAGAATTCACTTCAACCTATTTTGTGATTGTGTTTGTTCCAAGTTACCTATCAGATTTATATAACCCTTCTACTTAACATCATAGATGCACATCCCTTTCCAACTATAAGCTGTCATATCCATCTACAAGAACGCAGTTAACGACAATTACTGATGTAGCCGAGGCTAACTATGATTGACATTTAGCAAAGAAGTTAACGACATGTCTGTCCAACAGTTAAAGAGACTGTGAACAAACGAATCATATATTCTGTTTGCATCGGCGATAAAATTACTGTTGTGGGCGGGTTTCGAGCGGATACATTAAGCGCGCATTAATGAATTGTACATTTATAGTTGCTCAGTTGTGAATGTTACCACCCACAAGGGAACTGTACGCAGTGTGTTTTTAAATTAGCTATACAAACGAAACCAATATTCAAATACCGAACATTATTATTTCTATATGTTCGTAAACCGTAGTCGGAATGTTAATTAAAATCCGAACGGGTCGCGCTGAAGTGGGGGGTATAATTAATCATGCACGCACAATCCGCTGTCGACGCCACTTGTTGATTCTGCACTCGGCTGGCGGGGGAAAGGCGACGCCGGCGCCGATTTAGAACAGCCATTGTTCGAGATTACTGTACATTTGATAACTTAATCCAATTAGGAGTCAGCAATTGAGTAAATTTGTGCCGATCGAAGGAAAACATTGTCGAAATAACACAAAATAAAAACATTACAGTGCAATAACGTCGAAAACGGCGACGGAAAGACTAAATAAAATTACATATTTATACGTAGTAGCGCTTCGATAGATTACCAAAAAATAATTTCAATGGAAAATAAGTGAAACTATATACCCACGGGCAAGTGTAAACATAGCGCCATATTTTAAACAATTTTTATAATTTCCTTTGAAAATTGGTTAATCCACAGATACACATGAATATATCAATACACTTTGCGTGTGGACAAACTGTTAATTCTGTACTTCACTAAATGACAGCTATGACCTCATCTCACGGGTTCTAAAGGTTACGACCCTCGCTCAGCAAGTGGCAGACCCAGGTTCGAGTTCTCCGCGCTGGCCTTTGACCTTAGCTTTCACTTCTCCGCATCTGTCTTCACAACATCCGCGTATGTAATATATCGTAGATCTTTTCAAACAATCATTATAGTCGTTTTTAATTCGCAGTCGTTATTGTGCATGCCAGGAGTGTTTATTACTGATTAGTATGCGGGCGCCTCGGGTTAAACCTTTTGTCGTGGACAAGTATTATCATAGTTATTTGCGTTTCTCTATACTGTATCTACTGGAATCGTCGCGTGAGTCTGTAGGTATTGTCCCGGCGGGTAAACTGTCAACTTCACAACACAGACTTGTTACCGAACGAAAAGAACTTTGCTAGATGAACTACAACCAGAATACCAATCAAATCTATTAATCTAAATTGAGACAAGAAACGTAGGTATCGTCGCATCTAAAAAGTGCGAAAAAAAAATTACCTCATCAACTAAGTTACTTCAACTTATTGTACACAGTTATCACTGCAGAATAAACAAGAACGCACGAAAGTGTACATTTAAAAAACAAGTTTGCTATTTTTGTATTTGTATATAGAAACCCATAAAATATGTATTTAATATATTTAAAAGTTAGTTTTAAATTAGTAATTATTCGTTTCTTATTAAGGTTTCAGACTTATTAGTTTCTTGTTTTGTATTTAAGGTAATGTGTATATTTTTATTTATAGAGTGTGATCTCGAATAAATATTTAATCATGTTAATAATCACATATTTTATTCTTATTTTTGAGTAAGAACCATTATTACGTATGTTTACAGGCGATTGCGCAAAGACTATCCGGTTCTTTCCCTGGCCGCGAGTATACCTATTACCTCTAGCATCGGGTGGTCAGGTGTGATGTGAATCTGATGTACGCGCAAAAAAAAACCCACCGGTTAACCTCTCAACCACGCGAGGGTCGAACAAAACTTACCGAACAAGATTCCGACCCGAGACACTCAAACCGATAAAACTCTTGCTTATAATCATCATCGTGTGTTGTTATTGTGGTGTGGCCTGTTTTCAGTTGAGGTTAGCGGCCAGCCGAGCCGTGCGTCGTGACCTGCGCACAAGTCTTGTTTCGGTGCGCGACAAAATGTCGTCCGCAAACTCACACTCGGATAACCACATCCAGATCGGACCCGTGCCGGAAAACAGGTATCAGGATGTTCTGGATCACGTGACGCCGATCTTCCTGCGGGATGAGCCATTAAGGTGAGGCGTTAATCTATAGTACAGGTCCACTCATTCCCTAGACCCAAAACCTGGGCGTATAAATTGTAACCCAATCCTCAATGCTAAAAATTCAATGTTGTGTGTCAATGTTTTTGAAAATGGGAGAATCATTAAGGGATGAATTGATTTGTCGAAACAAATTATGAGCCAATCGATAGAGGTAGCTTAGCGGTAAAAAGCGAGACTCTAATTTGAGAGGTCGCCGGTTCGATTCCGGCCACCGGCAATCCTGACATAACATTTTCACCGATGTTTTCCTCCCATCGTTGAACAAACTTGAGTCATCTCGACTATAGAGTGGTTTTAACATATCAGTCAAATTAGGTCAGCTGTAATCTTCCGCTCAGTATCAATAAGATTAGAAATTGCAATCGTGAAATATTAGATTTTTTGTAGATAAGATAAGGATTGTGAAAATGTATTTATATTTTAATTTAACTGCTACACGGTTACGATTTACGAAACTGATAAACAAAGAACGATACAAAAATAGCTACACAAGATGAAGGAAAAGTAACCAATAAAAAGATATAACAAATTAGTATTGCAATGTAGGAAGCTGAAAATAAAATAAATAAGAATAGATGGGTAACCAGCTCAAGAGTTGAGGCAACTCCCGTGCGGCGCGATGAGAAGGTGTATCGCGGGTTGCCTACGCGCTACACGTAAGGGGTAGTAGGGTTGAGGCAACTGCCGTGCGGCGCGCTGAGAAGGTGTATCGCGGGTTCCCTACGCGCTACACGTAAGGGGTAGTAGGGTTGAGACAACTGCCGTGCGGAGCGCTGAGAAGGTGTATCGCGGGTTGCCTACGCGCTACACGTAAGGGGTAGTAGGGTTGAGTCAACGTGCCGTGCGGAGCGCTGAGAAGGTGTATCGAGGGTTGCCTACGCGCTACACGTAAGGGGTAGTAGGGTTGAGGCAACTGCCGTGCGGCGCGCTGAGAAGGTGTATCGGGGGTTGCCTACGCGCTACACGTAAGGGGTAGTAGGGTTGAGGCAACTGCCGTGCGGCGCGCTGAGAAGGTGTATCGCGGGTTGCCTACGCGCTACACGTAAGGGGTAGTAGGGTTGAGGCAACTGCCGTGCGGCGCGCTGAGAAGGTGTATCGCGGGTTGCCTACGCGCTACACGTAAGGGGTAGTAGGGTTGAGGCAACTGCCGTGCGGCGCGCTGAGAAGGTGTATCGGGGGTTGCCTACGCTCTCTAAGTACGGGATAGTAGGGTTGAGACAACTGCCGTGCGGAGCGCTGAGAAGGTGTATCGCGGGTTGCCTACGCGCTACACGTAAGGGGTAGTAGGGTTGAGGCAACTGCCGTGCGGCGCGCTGAGAAGGTGTATCGCGGGTTGCCTACGCGCTACACGTAAGGGGTAGTAGGGTTGAGGCAACTGCCGTGCGGCGCGCTGAGAAGGTGTATCGGGGGTTGCCTACGCTCTCTAAGTACGGGGTAGCAGGGTTGAGGCAACTGCCGTGCGGAGCGCTGAGAAGGTGTATCGCGGGTTGCCTACGCGCTACACGTAAGGGGTAGTAGGGTTGAGGCAACTGCCGTGCGGCGCGCTGAGAAGGTGTATCGGGGGTTGCCTACGCTCTCTAAGTACGGGATAGTAGGGTTGAGACAACTGCCGTGCGGAGCGCTGAGAAGGTGTATCGCGGGTTGCCTACGCGCTACACGTAAGGGGTAGTAGGGTTGAGGCAACTGCCGTGCGGCGCGCTGAGAAGGTGTATCGGGGGTTGCCTACGCGCTCTAAGTACGGGGTAGCAGGGTTGAGGCAACTGCCGTGCGGAGCGCTGAGAAGGTGTATCGCGGGTTGCCTACGCGCTTCACGTAAGGGGTAGTAGGTTGAGGCAACTGCCGTGCGTCGCGCTGAGAAGGTGTATCGGGGGTTGCCTATGCGCTACACGTAAGGGGTAGTAAGGTTGAGGCAGCTGCCGTGCGGAGCGCTGAGAAGGTGTATCGGGGGTTGCCTACATGTGATTTGTCTTTTATGTGACTAAATGAGTTGAAGTTCAATGTAAGAATGAATAATAATAAAATGAAGTGTCTCATATGTCTCCGTCTGTTGCAGCAAGTGTTTCCCGCCCTGTGAGACAGGGGCCAGAGAGAGGCAGTTCCGTAGCTACGCAACTACCCAACTAAAGAGCGGCCTCTGTATCATGGCAGTGGACACCTCGAACCAGAAGGTCATTGGTTCGTGTCTCAGTAGGTAATACACCCACACGGTTTGGCATGCACGGCAGAAAACTGCATGCGCTCACTTTTCATATGGTCAGCACAAATTGTTGGATTGTTGGTAGAGGTAACAAGGTAACAGTTGTTTCCATGTTATTTCTCACAAACAAAACAAATCCATAGCAACAATGGGTGCTCCTAGGTGTAGGGGCCGACTATTAATTCCAACCTTATTAATATGGGCAATTAAATGCATAACAATTAGTTTGCAACATTGGATTTCCAATGAGCTAGGTGTGGTCGTGATAATTTAAGGTGTTTTTTCGTGTCTTTAAAATGAAAAAAAAAATCAAAAATTTGGGATTTTGCGGGGATATATATATATATGATTTCTCAGATTTTGTTGGTTGCAAAATGTAAAGTAAGGATACATTTTTCGGTTAAACCAATCCAAATTTAAGCAAATTCAAAGAGCTTGCTAGAACTACCCAGTGATGTATCGCTGTGGCAGTGTTTTCGTTTTTATATGCAAGTGTTTTTTGGTTGTTGTGGTTTTTTATTTATTTGTTTTTGTATGTTTGTATGTCTTGAAAAAGACGACGCTAGAGTCGTCGAAACGTTGAACTATCATTATAAATAAAATTTGGATTGGTTTAACCGAAAAATGTATCCTTACTTTATATATATATATATATATATATATATATATATATATATATATATATATATATATTATTATTTAGATGTACCTACGGATAATCGTTTAAAAAACTTTCAAAACGTGTTACGTTTGTATAAAATTAGACAATTTGATACATTAGTGAAATTTTCTCATATTATTCAAAACGCATCAATTTTGGATCCTTTTTTTGAGATTATCTGTAGATCTCGATAACATCTAGCTCAGCAATAACCCAAAAGTAATCCATTTTTAAAGACACGAACAAGAAACTTTAGCTGACACGCTTTTGAAGCAATTTGTGCTAAACACTTTGAACTTACATGAGACAGGTTCTTACGTCGACCTTTACTTGTCCAACCAGCTTTCCAATAGCTGCGGTAGTAATTATTAGGTAATTGAAGAAATAATTACCAGGCAAACTCCGCTGGAGTGAAGCGATTAAAAAATGCGAAACTTATACTTACTATACCACCGAGTAAAAAAATCTAACTACCTTGCTTTAAAAATTTCTTCATAAGTTCAGATCTAAACTTATCAACTTGTTTGACTTGTAAATACATGAAAAAAGCTTAAACGTACTCTCACAGACATAAAATCAAGGGTAGGTTAGAAAGAAAGAAAGAACACGTATTTACTTTAAAAGTCTGCCACACTCGTTGTTTATCTGATATGGGTACTGATGGTTATAATTCTCATCAACGAAAATTAAATAGTCAGAAAATAATATGGTAAGCTCAAGAGAGTTGTTGGAGTAAATACATGTTCTTGTCCGATCATTGATTTACTTATGTCGGCGAGAGTATATAGCGATTGTACACGATACTGTGATATTATAAGAGAAAATATTAGTATATAACATTTTAAGGACAGATGCAAATTCGATATATGTATCTGAGTGATAATATAACTGGGGGTTAGCAAGCTCCTTATTTTACAAACACGATTCCTCCACCAAACTATAAAAGCAATTTGATAGAATACTCACGTAGTATGAATAACCATTTCCAGGACAGAATGGGACGGCAGTTTCTTTCAGAACATCGGGATTTTACCTGAAAATAAAGAGAATAATATAATGTCATTGTCAGTTACGTTGTATGTATCACACTTAGCTATTACATCAAACTGCAAAGCCCAAATTTGAAAACGAAATTCATTACACAATCGACATTTTCACGAAGGTATCACAAAACTATTATTTCCACCATTCTTTGCCATCTCTTTTATTTCATGTTTCTCTCTAACCTGAGTACTGTTCATATTGTAACACAATTGTCTACCATTAGAAAACATTAGTGCTTCTTAATCTGTTCTTCCACGAATTCAAGACGAACGGTAAAAAACCTAACAAGCACCACAGCAAATATTGAACATCTATGTTTTATGCTGACAATAATTAAGCTGTACACAGAAATCGTACAAGGTCGCGTTAGTGTTGAGTAAACAATGCCTGGAGGATCTCTCCGCTGATTGGCCAGCGTATTTGCAGCTAGATAGATAGAGAGACAATAGACAAGTGTGTCTCATGAGGTTTGTTCGTTTGTCCTGCCTCAACAGGAGTATTTTACGCCAGCAGTAATCCGGAAATACGTCATTGTAACGGATATGGGAGTCGAAATCGCAGTTACTCCCACTTGGACCAAAAAAACAGAGTTTTCACAGTTGAGATCGTTTCAGTTGTTCCTCCTACTCCTACTCGGGAAGCAGGTGTAAAAACCTTACTCCCATCACAGTTGTAGTAAGTTACCACTGGACAAAAGAACTTGTCGCAGCTACTCCCATCACACTTACTCCAGGACAGAAAAAGGGGTTTTCGTAATACCGTACTCCTGGAGTAATGATCACAGGACAAACGAACAAAGCTATAGGTTCCTATCTTGATGATAGATCTTACCTCCGTTTCTCTCTATACAGCACTTTGGTTAGTAGAAATGTGCAAAGAAGGAAACAACCCAAGGCAGTGAAGTTAATTTTATCCAATACGTTCACGAGTGCTGCGTGGGTGCATAAAAGTTAATCATGATCTAAAATCAATTAATTCACTCTTTAGTGCTGCCAATAAATAAAAACGGAATACAAAAATAGGAGGGGGGGGGGGGGGGGGTTAGTGGGCGTTTTGGTCGCATTGGGGGTCGAAATGAATGAGAGTAAGGTTGGAATTCATAGTCGGCCCCTACACCTAGGGGCACCCATTGTTGCTATGGATTTGTTTTGTTTATGGGAAATAACATGCAAACAATTGTTACCTTGGTAACAATGGGCGCCCCTAGGTGTAGGGGCCGACTATGAATTCCAACCTTGAGACAGAGATGAAAAATCGAAGAAATATATAGCAAGCTGCATGGCCACGATGAATGAGCAAAAAGATGATTAAAGCAATGCTTTGCGGGCACTGGTCACTACGAGGAGTTTACTAATTCTATACGTTGCTGAATGTATATTCTACTGGTCACCCCTAATGGCATAAAATGCTGTATTGTGTGCAGATTGTGTAGCTCTGATGTACAAGACAGGTCACATCTTTTTAGATGTGCTGCCCTCAAGATTTGTATCGACTCCCTGCCCAATAACATGAGCAGGCCAGAAAAGGAAGCTGTTTTATATTGGAAAGTTAGACAAAAGAATGGCTGAAAAAGCCATCTTGGCATAAGAAGAAAAAAAAATTGATTAATACCCGTACCAATCAAGTTCCCGAAACACCATTGATGTGTCTGCACTGACCACAGTCTAGTGAGATGACCAATGTAACTGTGTTGTTTTTACCCCCCAGGCCGCTGACCCGGGCAGAGGTCATGACCCCTTACAAGGGTAGCTATGACGAGGACGCGCTCCTACAGAACGTGGTCAAGATGTTGATGTCTGCACTGACCACAGTCTAGTGAGATGACCAATGTAACTGTGTTGTTTCTACCCCCCAGACCGCTGACCCGGGCAGAGGTCATGACCCCTTACAAGGGTAGCTATGACGAGGACGCGCTCCTACAGAACGTGGTCAAGATGTTGATGTCTGCACTGACCACAGTCTGATGAGATGACCAATGTAACTGTGTTGTTTCTACCTCCCAGGCCGCTGACCCGGGCAGAGGTCATGACCCCTTACAAGGGTAGCTATGACGAGGACGCGCTCCTACAGAACGTGGTCAAGATGTTGATGTCTGCACTGACCACAGTCTGATGAGATGACCAATGTAACTGTGTTGTTTCTACCTCCCAGGCCGCTGACCCGGGCAGAGGTCATGACCCCTTACAAGGGTAGCTATGACGAGGACGCGCTCCTACAGAACGTGGTCAAGATGTTGATGTCCGTCCACCAACAACTGGACCTCTTCTCTAAGTACGGCGTGGATCAAGTGTTGGAGCTGGGGCTGGTGTCCATAGAGCCCACACATGTGGGACGAGGTGAGTTATAGGAGCCACACACGTGAGACGAGATGAGTTGTACGGTCCACACACCTGGGACAGAATTAGTGTTGAAGTCTACAAAGTTTTAGGACAAGGGGACTCATGGAACCCACATACGTGGGACGAGGTGAGTGGTGGGGTTTATAAAGCCCACGCACGTCGGATGAGACGATGTCTGTCTTTGGGTTCTGTAGCATGGAGGGTCTCTGGTGTAACAGCTCGATAGTTGGGGTGGTGGCTGAGCTGTGTAATGAGGCGTATTTCAGTGTCACAGTAGCAAGATGCGACAATACCTTCATACCCACCTAAGCTGACCCGGGCAAGGAGCGTGTATGATGCGATCACAGCCTTCTCGACGGGTATTGAACCGACGTTCGAGAAGGCTGTGGATGCGATGGTGCCGAATAGCCACCCACTAACAGGCGCACATCCAAATGGTTCGAGCAAAGATTGGTTCGAGGTTAAAAGTTGAAATGCGCGCTCGTGCGGTATAGAAATGGGAACTAGCGAATCGAGTCAAGTTCTTGTTGTGCCAGCCAGCGCACTCTCTTGATGAATTCAATGTCGATGCGTTTCGCCAACAGAAGAGTCGATAAAGAAGTTCTTCCAGAACTTCATAAATTATCTAGAATGTAGTGTTTCCAAATACAGATAGTTTTAGCATTAATTCTTACATATTTAGCAAGAGGCACACACATACCCGATCTAAAGCACGATAAATGAAATAAAAGCACTGACCACATATTACGAATGCATAGCCTAGTTTAAATTTAATTTATGAAACCCTGAACATACCAGTGGTTTTATTTTTCTTCGCGACCCAGTAAAACGAGGTCAGTACATCCGCAACCCAACAGTAAAATGTCAAGTACAGACATAAAATTGAAAAGTGCACCTGACTCAATCTACATTTCAAATGTATGCACTCAAACGTTACAATTTAATGATGTTAAAAGAAAAGAAAAAAGAAGACTAAGAGGTAAAGAAAAAGACAATCCAACCGTTGCTATTAACTTTTTTTACTCTTGAGAATAATGAATTTTTCCAAAACAATGAGCAAAATATATCCGGATTTAACCATAAAATTAGTTAGCATAACATGTATATTGATCGACGATAGCGAATGAAGTCACCCAGGTCACAGAATAGTATAATGTATGTAGTAGATAGATATGTGTGTAAATCACGTTGTTCTGTCTTCACAGGTCTGGGCACTCAGCTGTTCCGAGCGGGAATCGAACTGGGCGCCGGAAAGGGCTTCACAGTAATCAAAGCAGACTGTACTGGTACAGCCTCAGCCAAAGCCTGCCAACGTGCCGGCCTCACCGCCATCCACACTCTGCAATACCAACATTACACTCCTGGGGGAGTGACAGTCTTCAGCAACCCCGGGGTTGGCAACCCTGCTCTCACCGTGTGTGTCGGTAGGGCACAGAATAAGGAGCCATACCTGTTGCCAATAGAGCCGACGAAACTATGAGAACGACAAAGCACTTGGATCTAGTTTATAAACGTCCAAGTGATGAAGAAAGTCTTTGGAACTGTCGTTGAGAACAAGGGAAAACTTGAAAGTTCAAATGTGCGAGGTTGACGCGAAGAAAGTCTTTGGAACTAACGAACTATATGCGAAAGACAAAGCACTTAGACGGCGATAAAGAAGTTATTGAAAACTTCTTCGACATGTCTAGGGAATATCGCAAAGAATTTGGTGGTGCCAACTAGATAAAAACCAAAACACTAGGATATCCCTATACCTAAGTTCTGTCCATCCCCTAACGGAGACTCAATAAAACTTATACTAGCCCCCGCCCGGGGATTTATATACCTTGATCCCTTGTGAGTGCCAAACGTACCAATCAAAATGTAGACAAGGCTACGAGTCGAGCCACTCAGTTAAAGTATCACTTTACATCAAAATCTCTTTTCTATGGTGTGGGAGCGATTCTTATAATGCAGTGTTCAGTAGAGTGAAGAGGCTACTTAATTGTTCTAGTAATATCGTGAAATCCAATACGGGTATTGTTTCTGCTGTTCCAATTTTTAAGAATAAGTTTCAAGAAAATTAGTTAGTTTGTATAAAATGCAGCGTGGCTTTTGATAAGCTAAAGCAGGTGTAGGATATAGGACTCGTCAGTGCACCAAACTACGCGTGGAGTTGACGCAAATATAGTAAGGGATGAGGATTTGGTTTTTACATAGAGACTATGACGAAAAATCAAAGACTAGGATTATTTACTGCTCCTCTATATTTTGTTTTAATCTCTTAGCAATGGCTTCTGTATTGGACACATAAAACATGTTCAAGAGATTTGAGGGGGCGGTAGGGGGAAGTGGGGAGGCACTACATAATATATTCTACCCTCTCCTTCCTTTTCCTCTTCACTCAAAGAGGAGAAGAGAACCTGATTGGATTTTAAAATGTTTAGGGATTTATTTATTATTTTTGAGAGCTTTTGTGATTGGTTAGTTAAAATAATATATAGGCACCACAATTTGGGTGTACTCCAAACAGATTTGTTCAGTAACATGCTCAATTTATTATTGCGCACTTTGAAAAACCTAAAACCGATGTGAAAATAAATAACCTGATAATATTCCTGTGCCAACATTCGTAACAAACAAGAAAAATGATAAACTTACACAACAGAAACTAGATTACAAAATTCAAGAAATATGTGTCAAGTTCTTTCCCCATCTTCCTGGTGTCTACGCCACTGACTTATACTACGTCTATGAGTGAATCCTTGTTGTGTGTACGACGCCACTGTGAAGCTATCTCACACCTCTGTGTCTTTGTTGTATTGATGTCGAAAACAAATGTATTCCAATGGACCCATCGACCTCTTTTCTTTTTCTCATTTCTATTGTATGTGAATAAAACAAACTAAAAATAGTCCTTACACCGATAATGATATCTGATGTTGTTATTAATACATGTTTCAATAAAAATATAGGTCTTAGATATTTTCAATCGAGTTGATATTATTATTATCTCTAACCTTATGATATCTGTCTGTGTCGTTGTGCAATTTGTAAATAAAGAAAAATATATTTGTCATGAGTTTTCGGAGAGTTTTATTGCCTCTAAATCATTAGTCACTCTTCCCTCACGCGTCATGAGAAATACTCAGACGAAGGATTATGCATCCAGTGACCCGTAAGATATGGCCAGATAAAGTGACGTATCAATATTGGTGTTATTACTGGTCTTGAGCTGTTGAATCTCGATCAAATAAGGAAATAAGTTGTTGCGAGATGTCTTGCTTACTGTATCTTATACTCTTGACAAGTATGCTGTAATTGAACAGCCAATACGCTGACTGCACATTACTTTAGTATTATAATTACA
>OX246740.1:53640637-53655637 GCA_945910005.1 Isoperla grammatica
AAATACGTTAAAATGAATAATTCTTATTGTTATCACATTGTTTTCACGGTATTCATTCAAATTGGCGGTCAAAGGTCAATAGGTAAGTATCGTCAAACTAGGTCTAGTAACTAAAATATTACTTGTAGGTACTCTAAGGACGCAGAATTTTAACTGCAATTACAATAACGAATAACAATAAAATGTTTTAATCGTAAGAAAATCCAGTTATCATATAACTTATAAACTACTTAAGATTGTTACTGAATTTCTAATTAATGTCCTCAGACATCAGGGTATTCTTAAATGGGTGAACAACTGCAACAAAATACATTTTTAGAAAAGAGCATGACCATGCTGAGAACGTGGTTTGATAGTATGATATGATATCTGTCCTAGCAGTCACTGTCTAGTCGTCAAATTAATTAAAATTGAGGTCAAAATCACTCAAAATTGAAGTCGTCAGATAAATCACCTTCTGATTCACTGGAATTCTCATGCTGGGTACCGATATTTGGACAGTCCTTCAGCTTACACGCGTGGGTACACTTCAGCTGATTGGCCAAACACTCATAGGTCGGCATCTTGCAAACACGGCAACAGTTACAGGCTAGGAGATCCATAACGGTCAAAGGTACTGGAGTTCCAATCATTCACTCGTTGCTCAGATCTCCTTCTGCCGTGGTTTTCCATCCATAGCCACACAGATCAGGAACATCAGGGTTGGGTTCCAAGCAACGTATCAATAGATCGTGTTTGGTTGATCACTCACAGTCGCAGGATATGAAGCAGTAAGCAATCGTAACAAGGTGGTAGCTGATTAGACTTCATATCATCACACTTACTTCTAAAAAGCTCGTAGCGCAGCAGGTTGACGCATGACAGAGTCGTGGTCAAAGAGCAGAGTTTACAGACAAACTCTTCGAGTTTTTTTGATGACATCGATAGAAACTCTCCAGTCTTGACCCATCTTGCTTAGCTTGACACAGAAATGCGAGTTTTTTCTCATGATATTCAAATTTCTCTTTTCCCTTTACCACTGAATGAGCTCACTCAGGTTGGAACTCATAGTCGTCTCCTACCACTAGATGCGCCCGTTGTTAACTAGGTAACAGTTTCATTCATGTCATTTCCCATATAGAAAACATATCCATAGCAACATTGGGTGCCTCTAGGTAAAGTGCCCGACTATGAATTCCAACCTTTGTCACAACCAGTGCATGGAGGTCAGGGAGGGTATTACATACTTCGAATCCCAACGAACTCGCTAGTTTTTACACATCTTCGAAGTGTGTTTGATTTTTGGTAGTCAAGCGTCAACCAGCTGCCCTACGAGCTTTTTAAAAGTAAATGTGATGATATTAAGTCTAATCAGCTACCACCTTGAAACGATTGTCTACTGCTTCAAATCCTGCGGCTGCGAGCTAACCACCAAACAGCGGTCTGGATACGTTGTTTGGACGCCAACCCTGATGTTCCTGATCCGCGTGGCTATGGATGGGAAACCACGGCAGAAGGAGATCTGAGCAACGAGTGGATGATTGGAACTCCAGTACCTTTGACCGTTATGAATCTCCTAGCCTGTAACTGTTGCCGTGCTTGCAAGATGCCGACATGTGAGTGTTTGGCCAATCAATAAAAGTGTACCCACGCTTGTAAGCTGAAGGATTGTACAAATACCAGTACCAGTACCAGTAGCCAGCATGAGAATTCCAGTGAGTCAGAAGGTGATTAATCTGACAACTTGGACAGTGACTGCTAAGGTAGATATAACATAATACTAGTATTATATCACGTATCTCAGCATGGTCATGCTCTTTTCTAAAAATGTATTTTGTTGCAGTTGCACACCCATTTAAGAATACCCTGATGTCTGAGGACATTAATTAGAAATTCAGTAACAATATTAAGTAGTTTATAAGTTATATGATAATTACATTCTCTTACGATTAAAACATGATATAATTATTCGTTATTGTAATTGCAGTTAAAATTCTGCGTCTTTAGAGTACCCACAAGTAATATTTTAGTTTCTAGACCTAGTTTGACGATACTTACCTATTGACCTTTGACCGCCATTTTGAATGAATACCGTGAAAACAATGTGATAACAATAAGAACTATTCATTTTAACGTATTTATGAGTAAGTACGTTGATATAATGAATATTGGCCAATAAATCGAAGAAAATTTTAGAAATTACCCATTTTGAGGAAATTGACCCTAATCAAGGACAAAAAAGGTTTGTAGGTGATTTAATTTTTTTTTAATAAACTTTATACATTTATCTTACTACAAGAGTATTTTTAAACTTGCAAACATTTTTTGTTATTTAATTAAAAATTATTTAAAAAATTACAAATTTGACCTTTGACCCTGGTTTGGACATAGAAAGCTGGATTTGCCAGAGGTATATCATGGTTTTTTGAAAAGTACTCATCTCAAGCTTTCATTTGATATATGTCATCCTTTGACCCAAATTTTATACCGACCAGGACCCTTATTCTGTAAAATGTTCTCGTTCTCGTGTGAAACGAAAACGAAATCTGCACCCGTTCCGAGGCTAGAAGGTACCAGCAAATAGTATTTCTCCATTGTAGTCACGTTTACGGTCACAGCTGACTATAATTATCAGAATGCAGAACGAAATCAGCCGCCAATTATGAATATGAAATTCTGGCACAGATTTTAGTCACATGGCCAACTGCTTGCGACAATAGTAGTCCCCGTGGAGCTACCGAGACCTCCTATCTTCTAAATCATGGCCGACCGAGTTCCGCCATCAACTTAATGCTAAGGTGTAGTTTTATCTCTATTTGACAACACTTTGACATATATCTTTACTTACCACCTTGTACTATACTATTGAACTAATTATTGTAATTTAACCATGGCATATATCCATTTATTTACTTAGATTGTTGAATTTACATGTTATGTCGTTTGATTTGGCATTTCGAGTCTTTATTGTGTCAAAAATAACAAGTGGCAGTTGTTATGGACTTGATACCGCAGCCTACTGCATGTTTTAACAGATATAGTGGGCAGTGACCGTTGACACCACATACACATGACTTCGAACAGTGCTATTCCAATGTCTTTGGACTGCAACCGAGAAATACCATTGGCTGCTACCATCCTAGCCTCCAAACAATACCAAATGGAGATTTCGTTTAGTTCTCGTTTCGTTTCACACGAGAACATTTTACAGAATAAGGGCCCTGGCCTTTTTCGAGCGTTATGCAAAGGACTAGGACCTGCACATAGCCTCGACTCGACGTTGCTAAGAAACCCTAGTAAATAACAAACACTTGAGACAAATATTTAGGCCCGGTCTGAGTTGGTCTAATCTTTCTTCAAAGATGGTGGCCATACGTCTACGACTTCGAAGTGTGAACATAAATAAATATCGTTTACTTACCTTGACATACACATATCTCTGTTTTTGGATTGTGGAGGTATTAGAAAACAAAACACTAAACTTTAAAACACCGCCTTGCAATATTTTAAGTTCACTGTGATTTCCACTAAAGTAGCTATCAATTGGGCCGTGTAGTAGGCCTACCATGGATTTATAATAGCACATACGGTACAGCAGGACTTAGGACCGGTCCTAAGTTAAGACCTCTTGTGAATCCGGCCCCTGGACTTTCGAATGTTCATGTTTTCTTATTCGAGTTTTCCAGTTATTATTTTTCACTATTTACATTCTTTTGTTTTTACTTTTTACATATTCACTTTCAAGCGACTTTTTTGTGTCTTTGTTTAATTAATTTGCTGTTTATTGGTCTTCTTTTGATTCAATTAATTTAATTAGTTTGTAACATAACTCATTATCGGATAAGTTTATATAATTACTTTTGCGTTTGTTATTATTTTGTACCGTTGGCTTTCATTTATAGTTAATTATCTGAAACAATTAATACATTTTCTATCAAGTATGTTCTATAATTGCATCTACTAACATAAGAATATTACTTATTGCAAATAAGCTATTTTGCCAATATTATAGCGCGTTTATATTAACCGTAGAAATAATGTTTATAATTTATAATACAAATTAGAAAACAATGTTGTTTTAAGTAAACTACGAGAAATTGCTGTAGGAACCTCGTTTTCTTTATGTTGGTGGATGAACCCAGAACCTCACTTTAGAACAATCTGAAACCGTGGTAAGACTTACTGAATCCGTGGATTGTTAATGAAATGGCTTATCCTAATCAGTTCACGTATAGTTAGGATTAATAATATTTATTTCCGTTATATCCACATAATTCCTTCTCACTTATATACTTATCACCTCCATTAGGTACATGAGAGCAGAAAGGTCAGACAATGTTCATAGTCCGACCTCCTACGACTCTGATAAGAGAATATAACTCGATGCAATATTCGCAATGCCTTGTGCAGACACAATAAAATTTATCTCACATTTACGTGAAAGAGTGACATGACAAGCCCCATCATAAGTATAGATCCTTATCTGATATGCACGCTGTTTCCACGAATATCAACATATTCCTTGCGTTCTTTCACACATTCGAGACAGTCTTCCGTTTAGAATAGTCACGCCCGCTGATTGGAATTCCCAGGTATCCTATCAAGGTCGTACATTATCACAATAATGAACCTGTTTCAAGGAAAGACTATAGAGAAGTAGAAAATTAAAGTGGTACTACTGTTCTCGGCAATTTCGTAAGCATGTGAATACTTACGTTGAGGCAACTTTATTAAGGTCCAAATTCACTAGTCTTTATTTATCTCCGATTTAATCATGCTTCAACAAACATTACGTTCAAAATGTTTGGTGTGCTTTCCCACGCCACGTTTTTTCGTAGCCAAGCTCCGATCAACGGGAATATACGTATGGTCAAACCGAGGAGGTGGCTCAGCGGTAAGACGCGAGACTCAATTCGGGAGGTCGCCGGTTCGATTCCGGCCACCGGCAGTTCTGACGGATGTTTTTTTCCGAGGTAATTTCCTCAGTCGTAAAGGCGAATGCTGGGACTGAGTCATACTATCAGCCCTCGGAAATTCCTTCCCAACTATCCAAACACCCTAATATACCTAGTTAGTCACCTGAAGAGGGGCACATCAGGTAAAGCTGGTGTGCACCCTATAACAGAGATTCCCACGAACAATTATTATTATTAAACCGAGCTTAGGCGGAAGTACGTCTTTATGCACATAGGTGAAGAAAAGCGTCACATCTTCGATAAAGCAGCGTGCATGCAACGTGCACGTTCCGGCTGGATTCCAACGTGACGCTTGCATGCACGAGTTAGTAGGCTATGCATAGAGGAATGTATCGCGAGCCCCACTCAACAGCCAAGCTAGATGATGTGCGTAATTGTACCCAATCACGAGCTACGAGACTCAATTGAAGTGATGGTCTAGCTGGACTCGAGACTAGACATCTACACGCGAACTATCAAGTGGTATCATCTTGGCAACCACCCACACTTCTCAATGCGTTGCTGAATCACACCCGCAGAGATACTCTGAGAGATTGCAATCTTTTAAAAGTGCATTATTATAAGGATTCTTGCAGGACCCTTATTCTATAATTATCCCGCTATGGAAGCGGGCCGCTTTGGGTCGAAAGCGGCCGATATGGAAACAATTGCCGTTCCACAACAATATAACTGCCTGAATAATTTCCAAAACTAGTGTTATTATTTCTCATTTGTTTCCATATCGGCCCGCATCCAAAGCGGGATAATTACAGAATAAGGGCCCAGGGGACGTCAACAACTTGAACAACAACGTTATTCTGTTGATAACCTGTGGTTTGTCCACCAAATCAATTAATTCCTTTCATTGTTGTCGTGTTGACTTGCAAGACACTCGAGAGCCGTATGCACAGTCAAGTGTCAAGTTAAATACAGGATTTGTTGCTAAGGAATTGTTTTATTACATGCTATTTTCCATAAGAAGAAGAAACTCCATAGCAACCATAAACAAATCACATACTTAACTCGACTCTGCTGCACTTTCGTAGTCTGACACATTTTGGTTTTTGTGATACGGCGGGAAAAATCACTAAAACCGTGTCGTGCGTGCATTAAATCACCCCTAAATTGCAGAATCCCGAAAACACAAACAAAAAACTATAATCCGTGGAGTTTTACTTTCCATGTTTTATATTTCAAACTGCTGTATTTGCATAAAACCTGCGTTTTTTTTATTTTTTTTATTTCGACTTTCGGTGTATTGTAACAATCCCTGAAGAACGACCTACCACTTTTGCCCCCCCCCCCCACCCCCCAACCCACTTCCCCCAAATTTCTCAATCCGTGTAAATTTCTTCGTAAATCTCACTAACGAAATATCCGTCATTTGATTCGCCTCCACGAATAAATTAGAGTTGTTGCTGTGACCCCCTTCTTGTCAGCGACCCTGGCGACGCCAGAGAAGACGAATCCAGGACGCTACTAACTCACTTTTTACCGCCCGTCATCGGATATTACACGTGTTAATTAATACACACGTTTTGGCAACACTACTTGTTGCTACGCGCGGCCTAGAAAACATCGACTGCGAAAAATGTTCAGTTTTTACTATCATTATTTATTTAACATTTGCATGTGATTAAATTATAGATGCAGAGACGACCCGTAGCTAATTAGGGGAGTCTTTGGTAGATATATAGGAAATGTTTTATCACGAATGCAGTTTCCATAAGAAGAAATATCGCGAGCGAAACAAAACTCTTTGCTGATAGTCCGAGACTACCCCTAGAGTATGTGTGTGAGTGCATGTGTATAATAATAATTTTTCGTAGTAATCCCTGTCATAGGATGTACACCAGCTTTACCTGATGTGCCCCTCTTAACTGTTGTTGGGATGGAATGTCCAAGGGCTGTTAGTATAGGCTTAATCCCAGTATTCGCTTTTACGACTAAAGAAAACCTCGGAAAAACCTTCAGTCCGGTGGCCGGAATCGAACCGGCGACCTCCCGAATTAGTCTGCGTGACTGTGACTGTGTGGACCCAACTCCGATCTCACCGCGCATTCATCCCCAACTCTCTCACTCCAGGCGACCAGTTTGACGGCAATGTTGCTAAAATTATGCAAATCCTCCTCCCATGGTTGAGCCGGGTCACGGACCGCGTGACGTCATAGCTAGACGATGCTCATTGGCTCTCGTCCCCTCTCCGCTTCGCCGTCACCGTCAGTTGGCATTCGCAGCTTGGGCCGCACACCTCGCGTCGTGCCAACAGTCCCGTGTTGTGTCGGTAGTCGTGATAATAACCCTCTCCCAACCCCGGAAGTGTCGTGGCAATAGTCCCGTGTTGTGTCGGTATAGTCGTGATAATAACCCTCTCCCAACCCTGGAAGTGTCGTGGCAATAGTCCCGTGTTGTACCGGTAGTGTCGTGGTAATAGCACTCGTCCCGGTAGTATTGTGTCAATAGCCGTCCCTACCTACCCGGGAGTGTCGTGTCAACAGGCCTGTGTACCGGTAGTGTCGTGGTAATAGCCCATCGCCCCGGTAGTATTGTGTCAATAGCCGTCCCTACCTACCCGGGAGTGTCGTGTCAACAGGCCTGTGTACCGGTATTGTCGAGGTAATAGCCCCTCGCCCCGGTAATATTGTGTCAATAGCCGCCCCTACCTACCCGGGAGTGTCGTGTCAACAAGCCTGTGTACCGGTATTGTCGTGGTAACAGCCCTCGCCCCGGTAGTATTGTGTCAATAGCCGTCTCTGCCTACCCGGGAGTGTCGTGTCAACAGGCCTGTGTACCGGTATTGTCGTGGTAACAGCCTCGCCCCGGTAGTATTGTGTCAATAGCCGTCCCCACCTACCCGGGAGTGTCGTGTCAACAGCCCTGTGTACCGGTATTGTCGTGGTAATAGCCCTCGTCCTGGTAGTATTGTGTCAATAGCCGTCCCTTCCTATCCGGGAGTGTCGTGTCAACAGGCCTGTGTACCGGTATTGTCGTGGTAACAGCCTCACCCCGCTAGTATTGTGTCAATAACCGTCCCTACCTACCCGGGAGTGTCGTGTCAACAGGCCAGTGTACCGGTATTGTCGTGGTAATAGCCCCTCGCCCCGGTAATATTGTGTCAATAGCCGTCCCTACCTACCCGGGAGTGTCGTTTCAACAGGCCTGTGTACCGGTATTGTCGTGGTAACAGCCTCGCCCCGGTAGTATTGTGTCAATAGCCGTCCCTACCTACCCGGGAGTGTCGTTTCAACAGGCCTGTGTACCGGTATTGTCGTGGTAACAGCCTCGCCCCAGTATTATTGTGTCAATAGCCGTCTCTACCTACCCGCGAGTGTCGTGTCAACAGGCCTGTGTACCGGTATTGTCGTGGTAACAGCCTCGCCCCGGTACTATTGTGTCAATAGACCAGTGTACCGGCAGTTTAGTGCATATAAACCCGTCTATCTGCAAGTTACCGTGGATAAAACATCATCGTGCCAGATCTTGCACCTCTAGTCAAGTTGACCCTTCAGCTGCGGGAGTAACCGTGCCCCCTTGAGGAGAGAGGCTACTGTTCAACACTTCGGTGCCGAGCTCCGGTAAGCGAGTCATTCATCTCTCTACAGGCCCGGGATCGAGCCCCGAACAAGTGTGTTTATCTTTCCTATCCTCCAGTATTATGCAACGCAGCTGATCGGCGATCAACAAGTGGTTAGGTTGACTACGTCACGCAAAGATGCGGTTTGCGGTGGTTCGTGCGGTTGGGGCGCAGGTCCTAAACTCGTGCCAGCCAAGGACGTGGGTTCGAAAAAAACCATTTTCCCCTTAATCTTCATCTAGGCCTATCACCCCTCTTAATCTCGAATACCACGATTGCAAAAGAGTCGTAAAAAAACAAGAATGTCCATTAGAAGAAGGGACACGTTTTACCGGTTCCCATATAAGAAGCTGCACCAAGGTTAAGCAACATCAAACTAGGTCAGGTGGCCGGTTGAGGATCCTACAACTTTACACCGTTCATCTGAATCGATTCAATATCAGGATACTTCTCCATTGCTTGCCTAGTGCGGTATCAAGTGGAATAGTGGGCAATGTATTTATTTATTTATAGGTTTAGGGCCGCGCACCTGGTCAAATTCGAGAAACGATTGTTATGTAAAATTCTGTTCAGAAGGTCTCACAGTATTTGAAACACTTTGATGTCCCCCAACGACTTGGATTAAACTTGGGGGAGGGGGGGCGGTGCCCCACTCTCGCCGACATCAGTAAATCAAGGGTAGGACAGAACATGTCTCTCTAGCACTCACCCTATTATGTTTGTGCAATCAGTGATTAGTGTTAGTTTAGTTTAATTAAAACGTTAGCGTAGTATTTAGTGTTTAGATTAGAAGGCTCTTCGCGGCACAAGATTTCTTAGGATTCGTCTTAGCATAATGTTTGCTAGCGTCGACGCCGTTTCTTGTCAAATTTGTTAATTTCTTTTATTTGTGATGACAAGAATAGACAATTAATAATGATAATAATAAAAATAATAATAATAATAATAATAAAAATAATAATAATAATAATAATAATAATAATAATAATAATAATAACAATAGTATTAATAATAATAAACGTCGATGACAATTATAACAATCAGTATAAACGTATAAAAAAATGCGTGCACAGAATAGTTGTTAGAGTAACACGTGTTCCTCGCTTCACTAATGCCGCATGCCGCACATTAAGTATGCACTAGTAATGTATTCACGCCTCATTGTATTGTAATTGTGTATGTATGCCTCGGTAGCACGTAATGAGGTACTTGGGTTTTACTACCTTAGCGATGTATGTCCCCCTTGTTGATCGTGATTTATGACAACCAGAACGGATTGTTATTGGTCGTAAGTCACGTGTGCAACAGTTGAAGCAAACTGTGTTAGAGCTAAGACACTGTGAATTAAATTATTATTATTATTGGGGGTGTTTAACGACGTACTCGACAACTTAGGTCATACGTCTTCCGAATCAGGTACATCTATATCGCGGGAGTCGTCATAAGGGGAGTCCAGCAAGGGAGGGCAGGGCCAAGTGGGAGGAGAAATCTTCAGTGGGACAGTGGTAGGGTAAGGGACAGGGTCTCCTTTCGTCGCCTCTTACGACTAGCAGAGTCACTCTGGGCCTATTCTACTGTGTAAACAACACGGAGATACTTAAAAGAGAGTGATTTTATAATGGTTCAAATCGATTGTGAAGTGACAATAATGACAGTGTCAGATTAATTTGCCAGTGACAATAGTAACTGTGGTACATTAACGATGACAGTGGTAGATTCTCTACAACAGTGAATAATGACAGTGACGACTACAGTGGCATGCGATGGTGAAAACTGAAAATCCGTATAACATTACCAGCTTGACAGTGTCACTGAGAATTACAAACACAGTTCTTTGGTGAGACAAAGTGCGAATTTAAATGATTGAGAATTGATAAGAGCCTCAATTATGATCTTTGGATAAATATTTAGTATAAGTATCTTTTTTGTTTTATCTATGCCATACAGGCTTCCCATTGGTTGTTGCCATGGTGAAAACAATTTAATAGCCGACTAAATATTTATCCGTGAATATTAGTATTTATGCGTCAAGAAGTTCATAATAGGGAACCCGCAACTGACGTCACATCCGGACTACAACAATGGAACAAATGAATTGAACTGAAGGACAAACAATCAGCTGTCAAAATAATAAAATTACAATCATACAAATAAAAACAAGTGTAGCAATTTAGTAACTGCTCGCCATTTATAACTTTTAATGATGGACAACGACTAAGTGACAGTTTTGTATGTGTATTTGTTTGTTTTTTGTTTTGTTTTCTAAAATCAGAAGAAATTATTTTTTGGCAGCTTGTTGTTTGTCCATCGATTCAATTAATTTGTTTCATTGTTGTCTTTTGGTGTTGCTCGCTATCACGGCTCCCTAGATCTCAGAGTACATCCCTCACCGTGAGATCTACAAGGCCGTGATATCTAAGCCCGGTGGTGCTACGGCCTTAGTGTGTGTTAATCATAATCAATGAGTGCTCGTGAAATGAAATGTCCTACGTAATTATGCCTCGTTAACTCTTCGCAGTAATCATAGTTGACCTGAGGGGATACGATTATGAACGACGGTTATTAGCTGCAAGCAACAAGTGATTAGGATTTCCTGTCTGTCTGTCTGTCTGTCTGTCTTTCTTCTGTCTGTCTGTCTTACTCCTCTGTCTGTCAAGAGTGGCCGCGGTCGATTAGCAACGGTGATCTAAAGACCGTGGCCACTAGAACCTCGTAGCATCGTCTCGATAACCCACGTTACGTCAATAGGATAATACACATTTAACCGCTTTCCGTTCAGATAAACTAATAATATTTGTTACCACGATGTGAAATTGGATATGGAATCGAGAAATACATCTGTTTGTAAGCGAGGACACATCAGCTGTACTATAGCTAAAAATGTGAATGGAACCTTGCCAATTTGTCTGCAGTTTTGCTGTAAGAAATTGTGTCACAGCGCATTGTGGCTCAGGTCCGAAGTTTTTTTAGGGACATGGGTTCAAATCCCGCAAAAAACATGGGATTTCTTGTTATTATCAATCTTCATCTTCACTCCACATCGTCTCCAACAGTATGAATTGCAATAATAATGACGTAGAAGAAACCATCATCATCCTCCACGTAATAGACATGGATGTAGAAACTAAAAGACTAGCAGAAAAAAAGAAATAATGAAAGAAGAGAAACCTCAATCCAAACAAAAGATTGACAATATGAAGAAAAATGTTGAGAAAATCTAAAACTTGTGATACAAACATGAATCGTTATATAACGTTCGAGGATTGTGTTATATAAGTGAGAGAAAAGCCCGCCATAAAATAAAACTGTCAGTAAACAACAACAAACCGAACTCATTCACGCCCGATGCCGATCACAACAAACAAAAAACGCGTGATTATATAACCCATCATTCGAAATCGACCGAGTTCCGAAACGGTCCGGTCAGCGAACGTATTTACTAGTCGGCCGCCAACTAAACGTCTCCGCGTATTTTTATTTTTATTAATAGCCGCGCTGCTTGATCGTGACGTCACTAGTTGTGGGAAGGAACGCGCAGAGTTGGATCAACCGGGGCCAACAGGTTTCGAGGGGTTCAAGGAACTCATTGGTAGAGAGGCGAGGCGAAGCGAGGAGAACAAGGCATGGAAGGAACTAGCATCTAACTTTTTAGATGCTACTCCAGACACCGCATCTCCGCAGTACCATACTACTATACCGATAGAGGCGGCTCAGCGGTAAGACGCGAGACTAATTCGGGAGGTCGCCGGTTCGATTCCGGCCACCGGCAGTCCTGACTGAAGGTTTTTTCCGAGGTTTTCCTCAGTCGTAAAAGCGAATGATGGCATAGAGTCATACTATCTGCCCTCGGACATTCCTTCCCAACTATCCAAACACCCTAATAACCTAGTCAGTCACCTGAATAGGGGCACATCAGGTAATGCTGCAGGTGTGCACCCTAAAACGGGTATTCCTACAAAAATTATTATTATTTGTATATTATACTATATTGTAATTAAGGCCAGTGTAGTGCACAATGCCCTCTTTAGCCTGATGGTTGATGAATGATAATGAGGAAGGGAGGAGGGGAAGCCTGGTACCGGCACGTAGCCTGCTCCTGTCGAAAAATACCAAGGGGACCATCGGCTTTACGTCCCATCCGAAAAACGGTGTAACTTTGACCAGTCATATAGGTTCCTCCACTAACCTGGACTGCCGAGCAGTTGACGAGAAGAACGAAGCTGTTACACAAGCTTTCGAACCCTCCAATCTGCTCTAACCAACGGTAACTAGTGTTTCAGAGGAGAGTGGTCACCCAAATACCTTAATGAATTGGAGGCCGTCCGCAGTGGCTCACGCGGTTGGGGCACCTAGGGACGAGGGTTCGAATCCCGCACAAGACATGAAACTGTCCTTCATCTTCATCTATCACTACTTATCGTCTAGAAGAGCATGGTTGTAATAATTGAGACGTTAAGCAACAAGAATCATCATCAGGAAAATATGAAACCTAAATCCTCGGAAAAATAACATATTTCTAGGATTATCTTCATAAGGTCCAGTCTTACAATGTCCCGATAACTACTTATTCGTCAAATAGCTTATTGTCTCTATGGCGACGACCAATCAAAACTCTTGACATCCTTCAAATAGCTTAATTGCTACAAATAACTGTCTTATTAGAAGATTGTAAGACCGGCCCTAAGTATAATATCATTCGTGTTTTAGATCTGTGTATACGCTACTATTTCATATTGATTGATTAACTAAAAATTGTGAAGGCGTTCTGCAAAAGAGATGTGCAACGTTATTTTCTTCTCACAAGAATTATCTGAAGTGAATGCGACAAAACCATGCTTACATCAATGTCCTTATAAGCGCGATTCATTAAGAGGAACGCGTGGGTTCATGTATCATCGGCGACAAAATGCGTGGGTTACATATCATCATGTACCATCGCACGCAGCGGTTCTAAACATGCAGTGTACACTGTACTATTGCGCAAGCGCACAGGAGGCCCGACCTCTTATCACCTTGATTACAATCGTGTGAACAGTAAATTAAACCAATAACAATAGCACTGTTCACACATTTCTTGTTTGTTGATAAACTTGTTGTACTAACCGTTTCAAAAACACTTGGGTATACTGTTACAGGCGTGTGCCTTGCACGTCTGTTTCACATATTGGTCAAAATATTTGTGTATTCTTGCGAGGAAAGACATAAGACGGTTGGTGATCGCTGTATATTTATTTATCTTTATTAGAGTCGACTGCAGGACTTGGATTCACAAGAAATTCGAAATCTGTACACACCAACTTTGGACCTCTTGTGAATTCAGGCCTAGGTCACCCAAACAAGATAATAATTCCTGATAAGAACAAAATACACAATGGCCAGTAATATTGGGTAGTCGCAACACAATCGGCATTTTATTTACCGCCTTTTATTGCCCAACATACTTTAGTCGGGTAGTAGGAGTTCGCCAAGCGACGCTATCACAGAGCTTTCGGCTCGTCTATCTTCGTCTTTGTCTTCGTATATCTTCGACGAAGTAGTGACCAATCAGGCTCCGTCATCGCGTCGCTTGGCGAACTCCTACTAACCGACTAAAGTATGTTGGGCATAAAAAGGCGGTAGACAAAATGCCGATTGCGTTGCGACTCTATCCTATATTACTCAACGTTCAAATCATTCGTTTAAGAAATTCGTTCGGGCTCTACTTACATTTGTTTAGAGCAGATTGGAGTACTCTAAAACCACTCTGTTCTTCTCTGCACCATCTCGTGAACTCATTTAGGTCGAGAAGATGAATGAATGAGCCGATTCACATCGCTAAAAACAAACAAAAACGCGCCCTTTCAGCAAGCAGACCTGCCATTATAATAAGAACCAACAAAAACCATTGAAGACCTTACAATTGTCCCTTGTCCGTTTTTTGCGAGATGATTGCTTTATTATTAGTAGGTAGGCTAGGTCTTTATACACCGCCTTTTGTCATAGGACAACGACCATTGTAACGCAATCATAAAGTAGTTAGACAAAAAAGTCTCTATAACAAGGAAGTGCAAGAAATACATTAATCATTAGCGCAAATGAAGTTTGCTACCATCACAACACAAATTACCAACATTTCATTCAAATAATGCGCGTGGCAGCCATATTGGGTGCCAAGACGGCATGTTTGTTTACTTGCGAGTGGCAGTTCACTGATAAAATGTGTGAGATGACGTTTGGTGAAATGAAGCTCTCCTACTGTTGTCCAGTATTTGTTTTCTATCACTGCAACACCTTGTCCCGACCATTCTTATTGTGGTTTACAATGGCAGAAATAATCATTTTTATTATAAAATTTGAAGTACATATAGGGCACTAGCAACACCAAAAGACAACAATGAAACAAATGAATTGAATCGATGGACAAACAACAAGCTGTCAAAACATAATTTCTTCTGATTTTGGAAAACAAAACAAAAAACAAACAAATACACATACAAAACTATCACTTTGTCG